>MIQA02016566.1:0-12143 GCA_001887855.2 Sclerospora graminicola
GATCAGCATGAGCCTTGGCGAAACCAGTTCCGATCGAGTCCCATGGATCATCCAGGGTACAAGGTTTCTCGCCTGCGCACTAAATATGGCCCGTGATCGTCGTGATAACCATCTTTTATTTCGTTTTCCATAATCACTTAATATATCACGACATTCCTCGATGATCTTCTCGTTCCACTTTCGTATATCTTCTTCATGTCTCATTATCGCTTCCATCTTGTATGTCGATCACTCTCATGCGTACAGGTATAATTCTTGAGTAATATATATATATGCATCCGCTTCTTCCAAACCAGTCCAACCGCCCTGATCTCCACTTGCCCGATCTTCATATTTGCTGATCAGTCACAATGTGTCAACCCAGGCTATTGAGATTCCTGGTTACCCTCTTCGTGGGTTTGCATCACTTCAAATCGATTCCTTCTCACCCGATCACGTTCGAATTCTCTCAATAACGCTCCGCAGTTCAGATCACGTTCATCTATCCACTCGGGATCGTCATAACCTTTCCAACGAACCAAATATTCACGGTGGTCCGGCCAAAACGGGTCTTCTTGCCTGATCGGGTATCCAAAACCTTCTCCACCTCGAATTCGTTCGGGTCCAACGTTCTTTCCCAACTATCCTCGGGTAAGAGGGCCTCGTCGAAATCAAACCTTGCCTGATCGTCACATGACAACCTAGTTTTAGGCCGATCAGGGTATTCTCGGACCAGTTTTAACTTCGACAAGTGAACAATCGGGAAAATTCCATAATCAGTACCCGCGGTAATCAGCCGAGCGGCATGATCACCGATTAGTTCGGCTACACGGAACGGTCCATGCCACATATGTGCTAACTTCTTGGCATATCCTTCTTTCACGCGATCCAAGTAAAGCCAAACTCTTGATCCTGGCTCGATATTATGCGAATCGGCCTGATCATTGTTCCGATCAGCTCTTTCTTGGATGGCCCTTCGCAATCGTTTGTTGACTTGTTCCCGCGCATGTTGATAGTGACGTTGGAGTCCCATACGCCATCGACGAGCTTCGCGATCTCGACCTCGTGTGCAACCAACAGGGATCACCGACTCGATGGTAGATCGGGGGTCCCAACCATATGCCAGATAGAATGGGGTATCTCCCCTGAACCGATCAAACGAAGAATTCAATGCAAACACCTGTCTCTCCGCATATTCATCCCAATCTTGTTGCGCGGAGTCTGCGACATACATCTTGATAGCCCTGGTCAACGTTTGTACCATCCGCTCGGCTTTACCATTCGCCTGTGGACGGTACGCCATGGTCGCGCTCTGTTTCTGGCCAAGCATCTGATTAAAAGATCGGAACACCTCGGCCATAAAACCTGGTTCACGATCATGCCTGATCACTTCACTGGCTCCAAACCGTCGATACACACATTCTTCGTAACTGCAAGCGACTTGTTGGGCTGTTCGGGTAGATCCCGCCTTCGCGATCACCAATCCCGTGAATAGATCTGTCCAGATCAGCAACTCGGTATTGCCCTTGAACGATTTTGGGAAGGACGGTATGTGATCCATCGCGATCACTTGGAAAGGGTAGGTCGCCTGGATATTTCCAGGTGATCTCCCCCGGATATTTGGCATACCTTTTCCAGTTTCGCAATCCGTACATGTCCCAACAAACTTTTGTACACTTCGATATAATCCTCTCCAATGGAAATGTTTACGGATCCTGTTCGTCCTACACCCTGGTGGCCACCCTCCAAACTGACATGATAATGGTGTAAGATATCAGCTTGTAAAGTCTCCGGGATCACGAGTCTGGCCGATCGGTCCAAATCTGCATCGGCCTGCTCAGCTGGTACATAGTAAAACAATAGATCATTTTCGTCGATCTCGTAGTTAGACGCGATCTTGGCGCAATCTTTTGCCTCACTCTGGCTTAGCTTCTCCAGATCACCCTTTAGAAACGCCTTCAAGTCACCGATCCATTTTTCCTCGTCTTGAGCCTTGAGAATTCTTTCGATCCGCATCTCTTGTACTATTTCCTCTGTCAGGCTTTTGCGAGAGGGTGATCTGTTGGATGGCGATCTGGTTCGTGATCTCGTCGTAATCAAGATCTGGGCTGCTTCCTTTTCATTTTCCACACGGATCAGCTCCGGCAGCCTATTGATCTCCACCAGTTCTTCCAACAGCGGTTGATCAGTGATTATCGATCCGGCTTGATCACGCATAGCCATAATTGCTAAGTGAACTGAACTCCGATTCCAATCACGTTTCACATGCAAAAGATCATGTCTTGGCCATCCACGTAAAGCTTTCATAACGCGATCATTCAGCAGTTTCAGACGCGGCGCTTTACAGTCGATCTCTCCAGTGATCTGCCGAATCACCAAGTTTGAATCTCCGCATATAATTACTCTTCCAATCTTTTGCTCTTGCAAGAGATCCAAACCTAGCAGCAGACCACGATATTCAGCCTCATTGACCGTGATACCTGGAGTATAATCTGAACCGGCCGATATAACAGTCCACTCTGGCAGCTTCCATAACAGCGCGCTATACGCCCCTACGCCTTTCTTCACACTCGCTGATCCGTCGAAGCTTACAACGATCAGATCTTCTTCTGAGCCGACGATCGGTGGGGGTATAGTGATCGATTCACGGGGTTGCTTCCGAGGAGCGACCTCGATCAGGGCTTCATCGACTTCTGATCGGGGCGTGATGCTGGCTACCAGCGTCCCAAGAATTTCTTCTTCGCCCTTGGTGCACTTAATGATCTCCAAAGTCCACTGAGATAACACCGCTGCCCATCGCCCCAGTCTTCCGTCTAAACCACTCGCGGATAGTAACCACGCCAGACTAGATCGCTTGGATAATACCTTAAATGATCTAGTTACCAGCATAGAATAGCAAACATCCAACACACGTAATAACGCTAGCACTTCCTTATCCACAATGCCATAGTTAACTTCATTCGGTTTTAATGTTCGGCTTGTGAACGTCACCGGGAAACAAACTCCGTCGTGATCTTGGACCAGTGCGGCCGATATTGCCCATTTACTGGCATATAAGATCACCACGGGAATCTTCTCCGGATCGAAGTGTTTCAGTATCGGCGTCGAGATCATCTTCGCCTTTAACATACTGAAGGCTACCATAGCGCGATTCATGTGGTCTTCTGACCCTGGCATAGTTCGATCAGTTGGTGATCCAGTCTCGAGATTTGTTTCAATAGCTTCAACCTCGTGATCAGTCTCAATTGGTGATCCTCCCATCCGATCACGTTCTCTTAGGCCATGATAATCAACTTCCTTCAATTCATAAAGTATAGCGGCGTAGATCGAGAAGTCCTCGATAAATCTGCTATAATAATTCAGTGATCCGAGGAAGGATTGCATGGCCTTCAACGATCGGGGGAAAGGTAAGTTGCTGAGAGCGGCTAGATCTTTCGGATTTGCTTCCAAACCTTGGATCGATACGTTATGGCCGAGGTAAGCGACCTTGGGTTGACCCCAGAAACTCTTGACCACACTGATCGACAAATTCCAGCGCTCGCAGGTGTCTAGGAGTCGTTCGACCTTATCGCATAGCATATCCCAGGATGTTGCCGTGACCAAGATATCATCTATATATGATCGCCTTCCCAATACTGATCGGCCCTGATCTTGGTCTGGCTCACCTTCCGTAAACACATCATGTAGATCAGTGGCTTCCCGATCAGCACTGATCTGGAAATACCCATAGAGAGCATTGTCGATCAGCCTCTGATAGATCTGTGGGGCATTCTTTAATCCAAACGGCATCCGATTCCATTCAAAAAGTCCAAAAGGTGTAACGAAAGCCGAGATCTCTCGAGCGCGATCAGTCATCGAAACCACCCAGAAACCACTAGCCATATCCAGCGAACAAAACCATAAAACTTTATCCAGATCTTCTAATAAATCATTGATCAGGGGCATCGGATAGACCATCAACTTCGTGAGGCGATTCACCATTCTATAGTCGATACACAATCGAATATCAACCCCATTCTTCTTAATCACAATCACAATCGGTGATGCCCACTGCGATGTTGATGGTCGGATGATCTTTGTACTCAGCAAACCCTTGATCAAATCGGATAACTTTTCCCGGTATTGAGGTGCAACTTTACGACAACGCTGAGCGATCGGTCTTGCATTTCCCACGTCTATATCACAGACAGCTCCGAATGCGGCTGGGGGTAGGGCGTTACCTTTCCCCATCAGTAAGTGACGCCTCTTCCAGATGATCTTCTTTAGCTGATCGATCTGCTCGGGCGTGTTCACTTCGGGATCACCGACCTGTAAATCTTCCATGGTGACTTCTGGCATATTTGGCGATACTTCCGGTAACACGGCCATCTGCTTCTCGATACCTTCAATGTACTGATCGCCACCTTCGTGTATACACACTTGCTCGTCCACCTGATCTACCTTTTTCTGATCGGCATCATCTTGAATCGCCCCTTGTACGTCACTCGACTGATGGTTTACTTCGGATTCACCCTCCTCTGTAATGAATTCAGCTGGTTCATCCTCCTTTTCTTCCTCATGATCGTGCTTGAACTCTTCACTGTCCTTTCCGCTAGCTGGGTCCGTTGTTTTCGGTGAGCCGGGCCTAATTATACTCAATATCTGTGGACCTTCTTTGACCCGGCCTTCCCCTGTCGCTTCGATCGGTGGCCTCCTGATCAGCAGCTTGGTCGGCGTAGAATACTCCGGCTTCTCGACCATAGGTGAGGTATCTTCATCCGCTAAATCTTCGTCACTGATCATGTCCGTGGTGGCTTGATAAGCCAGATTCTGCCATTCAATGTATCTTCGTGATCCCACTGAAACATATCCGATCTGTCGGGGTACTTTCCCTTCAGGTAACCACATCCCTAAGATCATGTCTTCGTGGATGATCAGCGGCTGATCGGATATATTTGTGACCCTGATATAGCTTGATCGGCCGATACCTTTAACGAACGTTGGTACCCATCGTTCACCACGGGTTAGCCACAATTTCTGTTGCCGATCACTCGGCCGAATCATGACATCGACTGATCGGGACACCCCGATGTTCTCGTACTGACCCATTTTTAACATCCGTACATGAGTACCATATAAAGGTCGTCGGCCAGATAACTGAATCTGCACTTCATCCGGCAGAGTCAGGGTTCCATGAGATAGGTCAAGTCGTATACCGGCTGGTACCATAAAATCCATCCCCAATATCGCGTCTTGACCGGCTAGCCGGCCAACCCAAGCATTAAAATAGTAGACCAGGGATCCTGCCAGGGTGATCTTCACACGTGATCGTCCTTCCGTCATATATGAACTCTCGCCGATCCCAACACATTCTTGCCTCTGGGTACTGTCTATACGACATCCCACCTTACGAGCAAAGGCGGAGTCGATGATCGAGACTTCCGCCCCAGAGTCAAATAAAATAGTGGATTTTTCATTGTTGATCTTTCCATTAGCTTTAGCCTGTTTAAACCACTTGTCGGGAGAGTGATACTTCCAGTATCCTCGGGATTCACCTGGCAGTAGATCCAACTCCATGATCACATCCGATCGGGAATATTCATCCACTCTGAGACTGTAGATCGGGCACCGATCGATGCAATTTGAATTAGAACATGTATTGTCGGTTATCTTCTTTTCCTCAAACTTATCTCCGCTACCGACATATGCATAAATGCAGAACATAGATCGCTCGGCTCGAACCAGATTCCAACCTGGCGAGCGATCTAGTTTAACATCTTCTCAACATCTGGTGGGAGCATACCAGCATGTTTAGTCGGCACATACCACTTGCGCATCAGATTAAAGAATTCTTCGATAGGGCAGGCGCCGGCGTCATGAAGCTTCCCACAGGTCTTGCACACGAAAAAACAGTGATCAGAAGGGTGACCTTTACGATCACATTTTCCACACGTAATTCTTTTCCAACAATCACGATCTCCATGTTTGGTCGACCCACAATGCACACATTTCTTACGAGATCGGTCCTGATCAGGTTGAATACCACCAGGTTTCCGTCCGTCCATACCATTAGTCGATGATTTCGGGCGATACATTGGTTCCGTCGTAAATACATGACGGTACTGTTCCTCGTCCGAACTCAGACTCGACTGGCCACTTTCTTCTTCAGAGCCTGAACTGTCTGATTCCTTCGCGATCATTCGAATCGCTCTGGCTGGTCGGGCTGCCGGTATCTTGCCCTGATCAGGGTGTGGCTTGGACCGATACCGGTTCGATCCTACCTCGACCTTGGGCTGTCGACTCTTGGCCCGCTGCAACGTCCTTAGAGTCAGTTCCAGTTGTTCTGAGTCCTTTATACGGAGCAGGGTTAGCTGATCAGCTAGATCGCGATTATCCAGAGTCCCAATGAAGTGTTCGACATGTTCACGGGCTATGTCCGGGTGTCGTGGGTCCTTGATCGGCATTTTCGCGCGTAGACCAGCAACATTCAACCGATGTAAGTACTCGATCGGCGTCTCGTCGGATCTTTTCTTCATGTGGTAGTACTGTCTAGCGACAGACACCCCCGAATTGCAATATTGTTCTTCAAACTCTTCACACAAACGAGGCCACTTCAGACGCACTTCTCGACTTAGCTGTTTAAGCCAGTTCTTGGCCGGACCTTTCATTAGATCAGCGAAGATCAGGCATCTTTCAGCTTCCGGTGTCTTGTCCCTCAGAAAAGCTGACTTAGTCCGGCTTAACCAACCCCTGGCCTGATCGTCATCCATATCTTTGCCGGTGAAATCTTTCAATTCCGAGATCGCAGACATTCGCACTCGGGTGATCGTTCCGGATTCACTGTCAAATGCCTGCGCGGAGGCCATATTCGCCCTACGAGGCATCTCAATGTCCAGATCATCTGGGTCGAAATGTTGGCTGATCTCGCCCTCTGACTCCATGTCCACATCACTCCGTGGGGGTGATCGGTGAAATCGGTCTTGGTGATCGGCCTGGCATATCGAACGAACAATTCCGGCTGATCGGACTGATTCCATCTCCACATCCACGGGTCTCTTGACCGGTTTCTCAGCGGACTGATTCATATTCGATGCCGATCGCCATGGTTGTCCTTGTCCAGGTGTGTACTGAGGCAATCCATATTGTTCACCCGCAAATCGGTTCATCATTGTCGCGAACATGGCTTTTAATTGCTCTGGGACCTCCGGCATGTTGGTATGACCAGTGTTGGAGGTCGGATTGGCCTGTGGCACTTCCTGAGCATCTTCGAAACTATCGTCCGATCCGACTCTACCAGGTTCAGGCTTTCTCTTCCTGTTCTGCGACTCGGTCTTGGGGTCGATCTGCTGGATCCCTTTCGGGCCCAACGTCATACGTGTGATCCCAACCGAGGAGTCGGTGGATGCCGCTCCAGATTGTGATGACGATTGATAGATCGACTCGATATCCATAGGATACTCGACCAACTGTGATCGGTGCGAAGGATCCGCGATCGGCGACTGAACCACTGGGTTCGCCCCTAGTAACGAGGCAAGATGATCATACAGGGTGGTCATAGATTCTCTGATCGTCTCTTGATCCAGATCGAATAGCATATTCGCGTCGAAGGCACCAGTAGTGAAGCCAACCTCGTCGATCTGCGCCAAGAGGTTCCTGATCAGATCAAGTTGACTGCCTGTGATCACCGGCCGGGTCGCTCGACCTTCCAGCTTCCCGATGATCTTAGGCTTAATGATCTTCATCACTGGGTTGGTAACCAGGAACTTGCGAAACTCTCGAAGATAGAACAGTCGTTCCACATCTTGAACAGTGGTCTTCTCGGCTGGTTCGATCTTCTCTTCGTCTTCCTCGAAGATCTTCGGTTTAGGTTTCACATATTTTTTAGGTGGATCGCAATGATCCGCCCCCATGTTTTTTCTGTCTTTTTCCATTTTCTTCTTATGCATAGGATCAAGGTTGACACCTCGATCCTTTCCTGGGTTATAGTCAACTTTACTATAACCCAGATCGGCCCCGATCGGGGCCATGTGGGGAGTTATTTCATCTTTAATCTCGACCTGGCACTCCACCAAACCAGGTCGATCATCGCTTCCTTTAGAAATGGACAGCATCGGAGGCGATACGCCTTCCTCCAATACACCCGAAAAAGTTTCCTCCACTTTGATTTTCACATCTTTTTCATCATCAAAGGAATCACGGTGATATCCTGAGTCACCAAGTGATCCGGGCACGCGCACCATTGTGGTGAAGCCGATTTCCAAATCCATGACCGAAGTCGTGGGTGGAATCCGGATACCCACTGGCCCGGACGACCAACTATCGGAGGGGGTACTCCGTCGATCCTGATCAGCATCGGAATCAGATAAATCACCACTGTGGTGACTGATCTGATCCCCCCGGTCATCTGGCCGGTCTTCATGCTCGTCAGGATCTATGTTTAACTTCATCTCACCTTGTGTACCCGTCGATCGGGGCTGATTACACTCACTTAGGTGGACTCGGTGACGAAAAGGATGATCTTGATCAGGTCGGAGGGTTGACCTTCTCGAGACGGGGGGTGTCCTCGGTGGAAATCTTCACCGGAGAACGGGTTGGGGTCGACACTTATTCAGTATCTAGGCACTGATCAGGAAAGTTCGACTGATCAGGCCAGCCAATGAGAGAGAGATATAACGAAACCAAAAAAATGCGATCAATCCACGATCTTCCACAGTAATCCACAAACGTTATCTCCACAAAACCTTTACCAATAGTATAAACGTGTTCCAAACACGTGCGCGTTGAGGGTGAGGTTCGATCACCTAAAACAAACCCGTCGGGGGTCTTCCGGTAAGCCAAAATGCGTCTAAGCGCGTCTTAACCGGGAAACAGATGAGCAAGAGGGGACTAATCAACCTGTGCTCCCAATGACCGCACACGTGGCGGAGCGACTCTTTGCTTTAGGGGGAAAATCTAAACCTGTTATTATATATGCAATGTCCTATACCTGTGTACCATACATCAACTCATGCCTGACCTTTACTTCGAACCTATTTACTTCGTCGCACGGTTGCGTAACACCCTCTTGCCCATCCTGGCCGCACCTTCAAGCTGATCTGTACCGACTCTGCCCTGATCACGACCCAACTCTTCAAAAGATCTCCGACCCATCCTGATCTTCAACAAACGACCTTGAAAACACCTGAGACATGCTCTTCAGCACTTGTTCACTTCGTATATAGTCCAACCAAACCGAGAACATACTTGCCCTTGCATATCAACGCTGATCAGAGGCTGATCAGCCCTGATCAAGATCGCCATAGTGATCGACCAAGTGATCAGGTGGTGATCAGGCTGATCAGCCCTTGATCACCTCGGGAACGCTATGGGTCATCATCATCACGACTCAATTCATCTTCCAAACCACACTTCCGATCTTTATACCCCGTCAGGACAACCATACAACACCGATCTCGGCTGATCAGGCCCGATCAGGCCTGATCAGGCCTTGCCACGTCATCTTCGGACAAACCATAAGTTATCATCACTCACGAACACCGATCTCGACTGATCAGGCCTGATCAGGCCTTGCCACGTCATCTTCGGACCAACCAAAAGTTCACATCACTCACACAACCTGTCACTCCACATGCCCGATCTTCATTCCTCATCTGATCTTCATTGCTCGGGTATGACAGACCGATCAGGCCGTAACTTCGTATCATAGTCAGCTTCAACCACTATACAATTCAGAGATCGGCTGGTCACCTGCCCTTGATACGTCATGTCACCAGTCACTCTTTCTTATTTTATCCACGGGAACTCCACTTAGTGACTGTAATACCGATCGTGATCGTGATCTCCATCATTCCGCCAGTGCCTGGGACTGGGCTTAACGACCATACTTGGCTGATTTCTCCACGTCATGAATATCCGTTGGCCACCACCTTTTCTTCTTAATCGTGATAACCTTTTCCCACCCATCAACCGTCATATGTTGATGGGTGTTCTATCGTCACCAACCAACGGCCATGTGTGGTCCACTTCAGTCCCAATATTTTCCGATCGCTTCACCACATCTTTACGCTGATTCTGGATGGATCCATCAACTCTTATCGCTTGTCCCAGTTTGGTAAGGCTCATACAGCTCACCACCTCACATATCCAGCTTTTTCATGTACCCGATCTTCACAGTTTAGGGCGGAGTTAAGTGACTCGGCTGATCAGACCGAGATTTCTGTATCCCATTCAACTTCAACATCTGTACCATCCATGACCCACTCCAATGACCGGGTTCAGCTGTTTTCTGATATATCACACCGTCATTTATGCTGCACATCAGACTTGGCTCGGCTGATCTAGTCTTGCACGTTCACGTGAACTCCACCCAGCATCCGGTATCCCGATCGGACCGTGACATTCGCTAGTCCATTAATATCTGGGACCAGGCGTAATAACGGTATCCTCTTATCCCTTTACATTTACGACAGCCCGTTGTCAACCATATTTCTTCGTGTACGAAATCAGCCTGTCCCACCCATCAAACGGTCCCATCTTGATGGGTGTTCCCATCGCCACCAATCAATGGATATGTGTGATCCACCTTATTCTTGACTTTTTGTTGGATCGCTTCACCACAGACTATAGTCGATACAAAGTCGAATATCGACCCCATTCTCTTTTAATCACAATCACAATCGGTGATGCCCACTGCGACGTTGAAGGTCGGATTATTTTTGTACTTAGCAGGCCCTTGATCAAATCGGATAACTTTTCTCGGTATTGTGGCGCGACTTTGCGACAACGTTGAGCGATCGGTCTCGCATTCCCAACTTCTATATCACAAACAGCTCCGTAGCGACTGGGGGTAGGGCATTACCCTTCCCAATCAATAAATGACGCCTTTTCCAGATGATCTTCTTTAGTTGATCAATCTGCTCAGGAGTGTTTACTTCCGGATCACCATCTTGTAGATCCTCCAGGGTGACCTCCGGTATATTGGGTGATACTTCTGGCAAAACCGCGATCTGTTTCTCGATATCTTCAATGTATTGGTCACCACCTTCATGTATACACACTTGTTCATCCACCGGATCTATTTCCTCCGGTTCGGTATTAGCTTGGGTCGCCCCTAGCGGATCATCCGACTGGTGATCTACTTCGGGTTCCTCTTCGTCCTTAACAACTTCGGAAGGTTCACGTTCCCTTTTCTCCCCAGAATCGGCTGTAATCGTATCACCATCATTTTCACTCTCCGGGTCTGTGGCTTTCGGTGAGTCGGGTCCAATAACGCTCAAAATCTGTGGACCTTTTTTGATCCGGCTTTCACCTGTCGCTTCAACCGACGATCCTCTGGTCAATAACTTGGTCGGAATTGCATATTCCGGCTTCTCAACCAAAGATGAGGTGTCTTCGTCTACCAGATCTTCGTCACTGATCAGGTCAGTGACGGCTTGATAAGCCAACTTTTGCCATTCGATATATCTTCGTGATCCCACTGAGACACACCCTATCTGCCGAGGTACTTTCCCTTCAGGTAATAGGATCATATCTTCGTGAACAATTAACGACTGATCCGATATGTAATCCTGATATAACTTGATCTTCCAATGCCCTTTACGAAGGTTGGTACCCATCGTTTACCACGGGTTAGCCACAATTTCTGCTGCCGATCACTTGACCGAATCATCACAACAACTGATCGGTCCACCTCAATGCTTTCATACTGACCCATTTTGAGCATCTGCATATGAGTACCATATAATGGACGTCTGCCGAATAAAAACTGTATTTGCACCTCATCCGGGAGAGCCAGGGTTCTATGAGACAGATCAAGCCGTATACTGGCTGGCACCATGAAAAAATCCATTCCAAATATCACGTCTTGACCGGCTAGCCGGCCAAGCCAAGCGTGGAAATAATAGACAATGGAGCCTACCAAAGTGATTTTGACACGTGACCGCCCTTCAGTCATATACGATCTTTCACCGATCCCAACACATTCTTGCCTCTGGGTACTGTCTATACGACATCCCACCTTACGAGCAAAGGCGAAGTCGATGGTCGAGACTTCTGCTCCAGAGTCAAATAGAATAGTGGCTTTTTCGTTGTTAATCTTCCCATTAGCTTTAGCTTGTTTAAACCACTTGACGAGAGAGTGATACTTCCAGTATCCCCGGGATTCACCGGGCAGTAGATCCAACTCC
>MIQA02016568.1:0-11630 GCA_001887855.2 Sclerospora graminicola
GTCGAAATGTTGGCTGATCTCGCCCTCTGACTCCATGTCCACATCACTCCGTGGGGGTGATCGGTGAAATCGGTCTTGGTGATCGGCCTGGCATATCGAACGAACAATTCCGGCTGATCGGACTGATTCCATCTCCACATCCACGGGTCTCTTGACCGGTTTCTCAGCGGACTGATTCATATTCGATGCCGATCGCCATGGTTGTCCTTGTCCAGGTGTGTACTGAGGCAATCCATATTGTTCACCCGCAAATCGGTTCATCATTGTCGCGAACATGGCTTTTAATTGCTCTGGGACCTCCGGCATGTTGGTATGACCGTTGTTGGAGGTCGGATTGGCCTGTGGCACTTCCTGAGCATCTTCGAAACTATCGTCCGATCCGACTCTGCCAGGTTCCGGCTTTCTCTTCCTATTCTGCGACTCGATCTTGGGGTCGATCTGCTGGATCCCTTTCGGGCCCAACGTCATACGTGTGATCCCAACCGAGGAATCGGTGGATGCCGCTCCAGATTGTGATGACGATTGATAGATCGACTCGATATCCATAGGATACTCAACCAACTGCGATCGGTGCGAAGGATCCGCGATCGGCGACTGAACCACTGGGTTCGCCCCTAGTAACGAGGCAAGATGATCATACAGGATGATCATAGATTCTCTGATCGTCTCTTGATCCAGATCGAATAGCATATTCGCGTCGAAAGCACCAGTAGTGAAGCCAACCTCGTCGATCTGCGCCAAGAGGTTCCTGATCAGATCAAGTTGACTGCCTGTGATCACCGGCCGGGTCGCTCGACCTTCAAGCTTCCCGATGATCTTAGGCTTAATGATCTTCATCACTGGGTTGGTAACCAGGAACTTGCGAAACTCTCGAAGATAAAACAGTCGTTCCACATCTTGAACAGTGGTCTTCTCGGCTGGTTCGATCTTCTCTTCGTCTTCCTCGAAGATCTTCGGTTTAGGTTTCACATATTTTTTAGGTGGATCACAATGATCCGCCCCCATGTTTTTCTGTCTTTTTCCATTTTCTTCTTATGCATAGGATCAAGGTTGACACCTCGATCCTTTCCTGGGTTATAGTCAACTTTACTATAACCCAGATCGGCCCCGATCGGGGCCATGTGGGGAGTTATTTCATCTTTAATCTCGACCTGGCACTCCACCAAACCAGGTCGATCATCGCTTCCTTTAGAAATGGACAGCATCGGAGGCGATACGCCTTCCTCCAATACACCCGAAAAAGTTTCCTCCACTTTGATTTTCACATCTTTTTCATCATCAAAGGAATCACGGTGATATCCTGAGTCACCAAGTGATCCGGGCACGCGCACCATTGTGGTGAGCCGATTTCCAAATCCATGACCGAAGTCTTGGGCGGAATCCGGATACCCACTGGCCCGGACGACCAACTATCGGAGGGGGTACTCCGTCGATCCTGATCAGCATCGGAATCAGATGAATCACCATTGTGGTGACTGATCTGATCCTCCCGGTCATCTGGCCGGTCTTCATGCTCGTCAGGATCTATGTTTAACTTCATCTCACCTTGTGTACCCGTCGATCGGGGCTGATTACACTCACTTAGGTGGACTCGGTGACGAAAAGGATGATCTTGATCAGGTCGGAGGGTTTGACCTTCTCGAGACGGGGGGTGTCCTCGGGTGGAAATCTTCACCGGAGAACGGGTTGGGGTCGACACTTATTCAGTATCTAGGCACTGATCAGGAAAGTTCGTCTGATCAGGCCAGCCAATGAGAGAGAGATATAACGAAACCAAGAAAATGCGATCAATCCACGATCTTCCACAGTAATCCACAAACGTTATCTCCACAAAACCTTTACCAATATTATTAACGTGTTCCAAACACGTGCGCGTTGAGGGTGAGGTTCGATCACCTAAAACAAACCCGTCGGGGGCCTTCCGGTAAGCCAAAATGCGTCTAAGCGCGTCTTAACCGGGAATCAGTTGAGCAAGAGGGGACTAATCAACCCTGTGCTCCCAATGACCGCACACGTGGCGGAGCGACTCTTTGCTTTAGGGGGAAAATCTAAACCTGTTATTATATATGCAATGTCCTATACCTGTGTACCATACATCAACTCATGCCTGACCTTTACTTCGAACCTATTTACTTCGTCGCACGGTTGCGTAACACCCTCTTGCCCATCCTGGCCGCACCTTCAAGCTGATCTGTACCGTTTCTTCCCTGATCACGACCCGACTCTTCAAAAGATCTCCGACCTATCCTGATCTTCAACAAACGACCTTGAAAACACCTGAGACCTGCTCTTCAGCACTTGTTCACTTCGTATATAGTCCGACCAAACCGAGAACTTACTTGCCCTTGCATATCAACGCTGATCAGAGGCTGATCGGCCCTGATCACGATCGCCATAGTGATCGACCAAGTGATCAGGTGGTGATCAGGCTGATCAGCCCTTGATCACCTCGGGAACGCTCTGGGTCATCATCATCACGACTCAATTCATCTTCCAAACCACACTTCCGATCTTTATACCTCGTCAGGACAACCATATAACACCGATCTCGGCTGATCAGGCGTGATCAGGCGTGATCAGGCCTTGCCACGTCATCTTCGGACAGACCATAAGTTATCATCACTCACGAACACCGATCTCGACTGATCAGGCCTGATCAGGCCTTGCCACGTCATCTTCGGACCAACCAAAAGTTCACATCACTCACACAACCTGTCACTCCACATGCCCGATCTTCATTCCTCATCTGATCTTCATTGCTCGGGTATGACAGACCGATCAGGCCGTAACTTCGTATCATAGTCAGCTTCAACCACTATACAATTCAGAGATCGGCTGGTCACCTGCCCTTGATACGTCATGTCACCAGTCACTCTTTCTTATTTTATCCACGGGAACTCCACTTAGTGACTGTAATACCGATCGTGATCGTGATCTCCATCATTCCGCCAGTGCCTGGGACTGGGCTTAACGACCATACTTGGCTGATTTCTCCACGTCATGAATATCCGTTGGCCACCACCTTTTCTTCTTAATCGTGATAACCTTTTCCCACCCATCAACCGTCATATGTTGATGGGTGTTCTATCGTCACCAACCAACGGCCATGTGTGGTCCACTTCAGTCCCAATATTTTCCGATCGCTTCACCACATCTTTACGCTGATTCTGGATGGATCCATCAACTCTTATCGCTTGTCCCAGTTTGGTAAGGCTCATACAGCTCACCACCTCACATATCCAGCTTTTTCATGTACCCGATCTTCACAGTTTAGGGCGGAGTTAAGTGACTCGGCTGATCAGACCGAGATTTCTGTATCCCATTCAACTTCAACATCTGTACCATCCATGACCCACTCCAATGACCGGGTTCAGCTGTTTTCTGATATATCACACCGTCATTTATGCTGCACATCAGACTTGGCTCGGCTGATCTAGTCTTGCACGTTCACGTGAACTCCACCCAGCATCCGGTATCCCGATCGGACCGTGACATTCGCTAGTCCATTAATATCTGGGACCAGGCGTAATAACGGTATCCTCTTATCCCTTTACATTTACGACAGCCCGTTGTCAACCATATTTCTTCGTGTACGAAATCAGCCTGTCCCACCCATCAAACGGTCCCATCTTGATGGGTGTTCCCATCGCCACCAATCAATGGATATGTGTGATCCACCTTATTCTTGACTTTTTGTTGGATCGCTTCACCACAGACTATAGTCGATACAAAGTCGAATATCGACCCCATTCTCTTTTAATCACAATCACAATCGGTGATGCCCACTGCGACGTTGAAGGTCGGATTATTTTTGTACTTAGCAGGCCCTTGATCAAATCGGATAACTTTTCTCGGTATTGTGGCGCGACTTTGCGACAACGTTGAGCGATCGGTCTCGCATTCCCAACTTCTATATCACAAACAGCTCCGTAAGCGACTGGGGGTAGGGCATTACCCTTCCCAATCAATAAATGACGCCTTTTCCAGATGATCTTCTTTAGTTGATCAATCTGCTCAGGAGTGTTTACTTCCGGATCACCATCTTGTAGATCCTCCAGGGTGACCTCCGGTATATTGGGTGATACTTCTGGCAAAACCGCGATCTGTTTCTCGATATCTTCAATGTATTGGTCACCACCTTCATGTATACACACTTGTTCATCCACCGGATCTATTTCCTCCGGTTCGGTATTAGCTTGGGTCGCCCCTAGCGGATCATCCGACTGGTGATCTACTTCGGGTTCCTCTTCGTCCTTAACAACTTCGGAAGGTTCACGTTCCCTTTTCTCCCCAGAATCGGCTGTAATCGTATCACCATCATTTTCACTCTCCGGGTCTGTGGCTTTCGGTGAGTCGGGTCCAATAACGCTCAAAATCTGTGGACCTTTTTTGATCCGGCTTTCACCTGTCGCTTCAACCGACGATCCTCTGGTCAATAACTTGGTCGGAATTGCATATTCCGGCTTCTCAACCAAAGATGAGGTGTCTTCGTCTACCAGATCTTCGTCACTGATCAGGTCAGTGACGGCTTGATAAGCCAACTTTTGCCATTCGATATATCTTCGTGATCCCACTGAGACACACCCTATCTGCCGAGGTACTTTCCCTTCAGGTAATAGGATCATATCTTCGTGAACAATTAACGACTGATCCGATATGTAATCCTGATATAACTTGATCTTCCAATGCCCTTTACGAAGGTTGGTACCCATCGTTCACCACGGGTTAGCCACAATTTCTGCTGCCGATCACTTGACCGAATCATCACAACAACTGATCGGTCCACCTCAATGCTTTCATACTGACCCATTTTGAGCATCTGCATATGAGTACCATATAATGGACGTCTGCCGAATAAAAACTGTATTTGCACCTCATCCGGGAGAGCCAGGGTTCTATGAGACAGATCAAGCCGTATACTGGCTGGCACCATGAAAAAATCCATTCCAAATATCACGTCTTGACCGGCTAGCCGGCCAAGCCAAGCGTGGAAATAATAGACAATGGAGCCTACCAAAGTGATTTTGACACGTGACCGCCCTTCAGTCATATACGATCTTTCACCGATCCCAACACATTCTTGCCTCTGGGTACTGTCTATACGACATCCCACCTTACGAGCAAAGGCGAAGTCGATGGTCGAGACTTCTGCTCCAGAGTCAAATAGAATAGTGGCTTTTTCGTTGTTAATCTTCCCATTAGCTTTAGCTTGTTTAAACCACTTGACGAGAGAGTGATACTTCCAGTATCCCCGGGATTCACCGGGCAGTAGATCCAACTCCATGATCACGTTTGAACGGGAGTATTCATCCACTCTGAGACTGTGTATCGGACATCGATCGGCACAATTTGAAATAGAACATGTATTGCCGGTTATCTCCTTTTCCTCAAACTTATTTCTGCTACCGACATATGCATAGATGCTGAACGTAGACCACTCGGGTCGAACCAGATTCAAACCTGGCGAGCGATCTAGTTTAACTTTTTCTCGACATCCGGTGGAAGCATGCCATCATGTTTAGTCAGCACATACCACTTGCGCATCTGATTGAAAAACTCTTCAATCGGGCAAGCGCCGGCATCGTGAATCTTCCCACAGGTCTAACACACGAAAAAAACAATGATCCGAGGGGTGACCTTTACGATCACATTTTTCACATGTGATTCTCTTTCAGCAATCACGATCTCCATGCTTAGTCGACCAACAGTGTACGCATTTCTTGCGAGGTCGGGCCTGATCAGGTTGGGACCCACCGGATTTTGGTCCATTAATGCCATTAATCGATGACCTCGGACGGAACACTGGCTTCGTCGTGAAGATATGACGATACTGCTCCTTGTCCGAGCCTAACCTTGACCGGCCACTTTCTTTCTTCCGAACTGGAACTGTCCGATTCCTTCGCAATCATCCGGATCGCCATAGTCGGCCGAGCCGCTGGTGTCTTGCCCTGGTCAGGTTGTGGTTTTGATTCGATCCTATCTCGACCTTGAGTTCTCGACTTTTGCTCGTTGTAACGTTCTCAGGGTTAGTTCCAATTTTTACGCATTGCTTATACAAAGAAGAGTTAGCTGATCAGCCAAGTCACGGTTGTCCAAAGTGCCAATAAAGTGTTCGACATGTTCGCGAACCATATTCGCGTGTCGTGGATTCTTGATCGGCATTTTAGCTCGCAGACCAGCAGCATTCAGACGGTGTAAGTATTCAATCGGGTGTTTTATCGGATCTTTTCTTCATATGGTAATACTGTCTCGCGACATACACCCCTGAGTTGCAATATTGCTCCTCAAATTCTTCACACAGTTGAGACCATTTCAAACGTACTTCTCGGCTCAACTGTTTTAGGTAGTTCTTGACCGGGCCCTTCATCAGATCAGCGAAAATCGAACATTTTTCACCTTCCGGTGTTTTATCTCTCAAAAAGGCTGATTTCATCCGACTCAGCCAGGCTCTAGCCTGATCATCATCCACATCTTTGTCGGTATAATCTTTCAATTCAGAGATCGCCGACATCCGGACTCGAGTGATCGTCCCAGAGTCACTATCAAAAAAATGCTTGAGCCGAGGCCATATTTGCCTTACGAGGCATCTCCATAACCAAATCGTCCGGATCAAAGTGTTGACTGATCTCCCCATCTGATTCCATATCCACATCACTACGTGGAGGTGATTTATGGAGTCGATCTTGATGACTGGCTTGGCATATCGATCGAAGTATTCCGGCTGATCGAACTGATTCCATATCCACATCTACAGGTTTCTTGACTGGTTTAGCAGTGGATTGGTTCATGTTTGGTACCGATTGTCATGGTTGTCCTTGTCCCGGTGTATACTGAGGTAACCGGTATTGTTCTCCCACGAAACGGCTCATCATAGTCGTAAACATGGTTCTCATTTGTTCTGGAACTTCCGGTACGCCGATAGGGTTATTGTTGGGAGTCGGGTTGTTTTGTGCGATTTCTTGAGCATCTTCAAAACTGCCGTCTGATCCGACTCGACCAGGTTCGGGCTTCCTTTTCCTATTCTGCGACTCGATCTTGGGGTCAATATGTTTGATTCCTTTCGGGCCCAATGTCCAACGCGTTACTCCAACCGAGGAGTCAGTGGAGTCCGCTCCATATTGTGATGATGATTGATATATTGACTTAAATATCCATAGGATATTCAACCAACTGCGATCGGTAAGAAGGATCAGCGAGCGGCGACTGGACAACGGGGTTCGCTCCGAGTAGCGAAGCAAGGTGATCGTACAGCGTTGTCATGGCTTCTCTGATCGTCCCTTGGTCTAGATCGAACAGCATATTCGCGTCGAACGCACCAGTAGTGAAACCAACTTCGTCGATCTGGACCAGGAGATTTCTGATCAGGTCGAGTTGGCTACCTGTGATAACCGGCCTAGTCGCTCGACCTTCAAGTTTCCCGATGATCTTTGGTTTGATGATCTTCATCACTCGGTTGGTAGCTAGGAACTTGTGAAACTCCCGAAGGTAAAACAAACGTTGTACATCCTGAACAGTGGTCGTTTCAGCTGATTCGGTCTTCTCTTCATCTTTTTCGAAGATCTTCGGTTTTGGTTTCACATATTTTTTAGGTGGATCATATTGATCCACCCCCATGTCTTCTTTTATAATTTTCTTTTTATGCATAGGATCGAGGTCAGCACCTCGATCCTTTCCCGGATTATAGTTAATTTTACTATAACCCAGATCGGCTCCGATCGGATCTTTGTGGGGAGTTGTTTCATCTTTAATTTCGACCTGGAACTCCACCTGACAAGGTCGGCCATCGCTTCGTTTAATTTTGGACAACATCGGAGGCGATACGTCATCCTCCATTACACCCGAAAAAGTATCCTCCACTTTGATTTTTCATCTTCAAAGGAATCACGGTGATTTTCTGATGCACCATGTGATCCGGGCACGCGCACCATTGTGGTGGAGCCGATTTCCAAATCCAGAACGGAAGTCTTGGAAGGAATTCGCATGTCCACTAGCCCGGACGACCAACTATCGAAGGGGGTACTCCGTTGATCCTGATCACCATCGGGATCGGATGAATCATCACTGCGATGACTGATCCGATCCTCCCGGTCTTCCGACCGGTCGTCATGTACGATAGAATCCATATTTAACATTTATCTCACCTTGTGTACCCATTGATCTTCGGTGGTTACACTCACTCAGGTGGACTCTTAGATGAAAAGGGTGATCAAATCGGGTCGGATGAGATGACCTTCTCGAAACGGGGGTGTCCTCGGGTGGGAATCTTCACCGGAGAACAAAAACGAGTCAGTGTCGATACTTAGTTAACGTATCTAAAGGCGCTGATCGGGAAACTTCGTCCGATCAGGCCAGCCAATAAAACGAGAGATAACGAGAAACCACGAAAGCCACGATAAAACCACGATATTCCACAGTAAACCACAAACGTTATCTCCACGAAACCTTTTTCAATTGATATAACGTGTTCAAAACACGTGCGTGTGAGGGGGGCGGGTTGAAAACCCAAACGAAACCCGTCGAGGGCCTTTCGTTAAGCCAAAATGCGTCTATGCGCGTCTTAACCGGGAATTAAGTTGAGCTACAGGGGCCTAGTTAACCCTGTGCTCCCAATGACCGCGACACGTGGCGGAGCGACTCTTTGTTTAGGAGGTAAACCAAAACCTGTTATTATATATGCAATATCCAATACCTAATGTACCATACACCAACTTATGTGACCAACCTCATGCTTCAATCTTGCCCATTTCGTCACACAGTTGCTCCAGTACCACCATAAACACATCTTCGACGCATCTTCAACCTGATCCGTACCACTTCTGGACCGATCACGATCAAACTCTCTAGCAATCTTCAACCAGCCTCTGGTTCCTCGGAAATCAGTATAGAACCAGTTCGGGATCAGTCTCTCAGGCACTGTTCGCCCCATACCAACCCGATCTTGACTGAAAATCCGCCTCCCTCCACACCTGGAAGCTGATTCGGGGCTGATCAGGCTTGGTTCGTGATCAACACAGTGATAAGGGCGATCAGCACAGTGATCAGCAAAACATCGACATCGCCCGCTCAACCAACCCTATTTTCGACCTCCATTGTATGTTGGACCGCAAGGATCACACCGACTCAGCACTCCTCTTTAAATTGGACCCGATCTGATCTCTTCATGCTGATTCAGGGTGGATTCATCGACCTTTATCCCTTATTCCAGTTCGGTAAGGCTCATACAGCTCACCACTTCACATATTATGTCCTGTCATATACCTGAACTTCATATCCTAGGGCGGGGTCAAGCTATTCGACCGATCAGACTGAGATTTCCATATCCCATCCAACTTCAAACATTTGGATCATCATGATCCACTCCAATGACCGGGTTCTGCCGTTCCTGATATACCACACCGTCACTGATGCTGCGCATTATGTTGTCTCGGCCAATCTGGTCTCGCATGTTCAGTACCATTTAAAACCATTTGATTCACCTTTAACGTCACCTTCTGGAATATTTCCTTCCTGTCAAAACAATTCGAATAGGACATTACCGAGTCTTTGTCTGTACGGCTTGCAATCGCACTACAAAGCGTCGTGGCACTCTACAATGTCCACATACTGGTATACCTTCAACGCTCCAAACATGCATTTGTTTTTACCAAAGGGAAAACACTAAGGGCAATCGCCTAAAATTGAATTGGGGCACGCAAAACCGGAATTAGCTGAATTTATAGTGTAAATGTAGCTACAAAAAAATCTGGATCGCAATTACCTTTTTGCATTGACTTTTTTGTTCTCAATGGGTTCTTTACTCTTCATACACCATGTCAAAATTTCTTGTCATGCGAGATCATCACCTTCGTTTTCGATCTATGTGATGCAACTCATTTGCTACGTAAACCAAGTATTTTGGATCTAGTTCAATAAAATGTACTTACACAAATACCACCACAAGTACTAGTAGGACAATATTTTGTGCCATAACTTATAGTACCAACGAAACGTCGTTTCGATTGCAATTATAATACAGTAGTACTCTCAAATTGGTACCATTGTACAAGAATTTGTTTCAGAAGAACGGATATACTTTGGAAGCAGTTTATTCTCTTTACCAGAGTAATTTTCCTTCGGCTACTATAACTTGTTTTTCTCTAAAAGCTTTCAATGGGGCCTTGATTGCGCTTTAGCATAATTGATTTCAGGAAATACTATTCGCTGAAGCCGGCATAACCGCCGAAATCAATATACTTTTTTGCCCGTTTCTAATTCTTGTTAGCATATCTGCTTATCTGACATTGTCATCTTAATCTACCTAATCTATTATTTTATCTTACTAACTAGCTTTAATAACACTGGAAGCATTCCGTGCGCAGCAAGCTTTCTGAACTTATTAGGAGATATACCCATTTTTTGGGTGCAACCTCTAGGACGCAAGAAATTAAATTGTATGACGGAAAATAGTTTTGCAGTCAAGTTGAGAATAAAGTCGCAGCTTTCGCAGCAAATTATTAATTTATTTGATAGTAAGAGACTGGAAAACAATTAAGCCAACTATCTCTAGCAAATGTGTTTTTATAATCTTAGTTTATCTAGTAAAGGAATTAGATCTTTCATGCCTTCCTCGTTTAATGATAATTTGCTATAGGCGAGTTTTGCAGTTAAATATACTCATAGTTGGCAAAACTACCAGATATTCGGCGCAAAGCAGAGTGAGAAATAGATGCGAACTAACAGGTTAACACGCTAGTGAACGGACTGCATAGGTTATGCTACATCGACGATCTAAACAAAGTATAAAACGGTGTCTAAAGTACCCTGTAACGAAGTCCTAACTGGTCTGTGGTCCGGGAACAAAGTACCACAGCGGATGACAGCGTTAATTAGTCGTATGCAACCATGATAGCATTACAGTAGTGAATTATTGGTAACAAAGTTTAATTGATTTGGATAGACTTGCGTCCTTGTTACTTTCAAACGCACATGTTGTCATTGTACGTCGAGAATCTATAGTACTTCAAGTACAAGGTTTTGCCATAGAGTCAGTACTGTATGTCATGAAATAACTTCAATTTAATGCGGTGCCCTTAGTGTTTCCCTTACCAAATGAGCACAAGCTCAGTTTATTCAATTCGGTGTTGTGCAAAACAACCGCAGCTTCTCATGTTACGGACAAGTCGTAATCCTGCTGCTGCTATAGGCTACGGTTCATGATCGGGTACCTTAAACGACCAGAATACGCTGCAATGTGTGTAGGTCTGACGAAACGCAGCTAGGAAGCCAGTTTCGGTCTCCTAAACTACTATCGTAGCAGAAATTTCGTTTCGCCAGTAGCTCGGCGTCCGTATAAGGATGTGAACTGAAAATATGACAGTCCTGATTTTGCTGCAAAGCCCACCCAACCCGGCGTCGGTTGAGGTAGGATCTTGACTACCAAGAAGAAGAAGATCGTAGAGAAGCAGGTGGAAATGCCAGACCCCGGGAGAACACCCGGGGGGACGCAGGTACAGGCTCAAGTAACATTGAGCCAACCCAATGATGTCAGGGTGGAGAGGCAGACATCAGACCAGATCGATGAAATAGTGATCGAATCACAACATAGTGGAGGGGCAGAAGTGCTGATAGAGGAGTTCGGGGATGAAGTATCA
>MIQA02016569.1:0-10686 GCA_001887855.2 Sclerospora graminicola
ATTTACACTTTTCGCCCTAGGGTCCACCAGGACAGCAAACCACCCAGTACTGACGGGTACACAAGGTGAGCTTTCAACATGCAACATCCGAGCAGTCACGATCAAGCGGATGGAAGTGACCGATCTAGCCGGCCGGATGCCGGATCGGATCATGACTCGGATGGACGGAGTACCCCCTCCGATAGTCAGTCGTCTGGGACCCCCGTTGGTGTTCGCGTCTCAGGAAGATTTTCTGAGAGCGACTACACCACAATGGTGCGCATGCCCGAATCTCTTGGTGACCCTGGATATCACCGCGAGTCCCTAGCGGGCGAAAGACCTAAACCTGTCAAATTTGTTGACGAGGTTGTGTCGGGTGCATTGGGGGAAGGCATATCGCCCCCAATGCTGCTGAAGATGGAAGGATGCGATGGTCGCCTCGGATTTGGGGAGTTCGAGGTTGACATTAAAGAAGAAGTTACTCCCCTAGAGGCTCCGCCGGGGGCGGATTACGGTACTACTTACTGTAGTGCCGGCCGCTACACGGATGGAGCCGGATCGGACTATGGTGCAAGTCGCCATAGTCCGAAGAAGGATCATGGTTCCGACCATGATCCTAACGAACAAATGCATATTATGGATAAAAAAGAAAAAATTAAGGAAGAAAAAGCGGAAGTCGGATACGACCGGAGTGGGAAGCCGGCCGGATCGGGACCAAGTCGCGATCTGGCCCCCCTACCCCTAAAGAAACCGGATTGGCAGGAATTGGATTATCCGACCCACAAAGATAAACCGCGTTTCGAAGAGGAAGAAGAGAAGCAGGACGGCCTATCGACGGATATAGATTTGGAGCGTGCTTTCCATCTTCATGAGTTGGGGCAGTTCTTGCGGACGGATAAGGTGCTGAAAATAACAGGGCCGAAGATCATAGGCGGATTGAAAGGTCCCGTCTCTCCCCCAACTCTCTCAGACGGCCACGTGTCCCTTATTAGAGGACTATTCGATCAACTCAAACAAGCCGGCATTAACACCGGCGTGTTTGATCCGAACGAGTTGTTTGATCTGAAGATGGACAAGTTGAAGGAGGCGTCCAGCGCCCTGCACGACCACTTGGTACCGCTAGTAGGTTGCTCGCCGCCGTCGAAAAAGATGACAGCTACGACTGGAGTGGCGCCGTCCACGCCGCCGGCGACAAGCAAACCGGCCGGGATACACTCAGGCTCTTCGCAGTATGAGTCTGCCCCTTCGGAAGCAGACTCATCTGATTCATCGGTGGGTATCACCCGCATGACGCTTGGCCCAAGGGGAGCAGCGCGTGTGGCGACGGCCATGAGGCTTGGACGACGTGAGGATCCGGGTACGCCCGAGCGGAAGAACGCCAGCCAGTACAGCGTACAGGCCTGGCGGACGGCGACGGCGGATCCAGAACCGAAGGAGGAAGACGAAGACGCGGATGGGCAGATCAAGAAGGAATGTCAATCTGGCAGCCCGGCCGCCCCTCAAGTCGCCCCCCAAGTCGCCCCTCAGGTGCCGGATCACCTGCAAAACATGTTCTCGGCGATGATGGAGCGATACTTGGAAGAGCAGCGTCGGCTGAGCGCCAGCCGCGGCAGTCCGAAGTCACCGGACCAGCCAGCTCGTCGTGGAACGCAGGCGTCCGAACCAGTCCAGTACTATGCGAGGGAGTCGAGTGACGAAGACATGGAGTCGGTGCAGTCCAAGCAGAGTGAACCCCATGCCGCCCCGCCGAGCCGCCAGACAGGTCGCCGGGCCGGACGTCGGCCAACGAATAGGAATCTGTCTCTCAGCGACGTGGATATGGAATCCGTCAAGTCGGCCAAGTACCATTACGATCCGGATGACTTGGATCTCGGGATGGCCCGCCGAGCCCATATGGCCTCGGCCCAAGCGTTTGATGCAGATTGAGGAGCGATCACGAGGGTGCGAATGTCGGCCACGTCCGAGCTGAAAGACTTCACCGGACGCGACACGGACGAGGACCAAGCCCGAGGATGACTGAGCAAGACGAAGTCGGCATTTCTCAGAGACCGGACGTCGGACTATGAGAAATGCCTGATCTTTGGGGATTTGATGAAAGGTCCAGCAAAAAACTGGATCCAACAGCTCAGCCGGGAGATCCGATGAAACTGGAGGGGATTGGCCGGTGCGTTCGAGGAACAATACTGCGGATCTGGAACGTCAGCGGCGCAACAATATTTCCACACCAAGAAGCGAGCGGATGAGACCCCCCTGGAGTATCTCCATCGCATAAATGTCGCTGGCATGAGGGCGGATATCCCCGTTAAAGAAGATGCCAGCCGGTCGGAAGCCGCCCGTGAACATGTGGAACATTTCATCAGCACGTTGGACGATCGGGAGTTGGCAGACCAGCTGGCGTTACTGCGGTTGAAGAATACCACGGAGCTGGAATTGACGTTGCGCACCTACCTAAGAGCGAAGAAGCGAGGCCCCAAGGCGGCAGTTGGAACTGGCCGTTTCAAGCCCGATTTAACGCGGATCAAGGAGGCCGGCCGCCATCTACCAGGACGGCCCGAGCCGTCCGCATGGTCGCCCGAGAGTCAGACGCGACCAGCTCGGAAGAAGAGTATCAGCGATCCGGGGGCGAGTCTGAGGAGGAACAGTATCGGTACCTTTTCTCGGCAGAAGCCAGTCAGCCGTCCAGGTTGCCAGCCGGGTCCGGTCAGTCAAAGGGTTTTCCGGCTCGAACTGACCAGGATTATCCCAGGCGAAAGTGCACCCACTGTGGGTCCTACAAGCATGACGACCGGAGCTGTTGGAAGCGGCTGACGTGCAAGAAGTGCGAGAGGAAGGGACACCCGGCGGAACACTGCCTGTTCACGTGTAAGATTTACGGGGAGGTGCATGAGGCGGGACTGTGCCCAATTGAAGAATTCTACAACCAGATGAAGAAGTGGTACGTCCCGACCAAGCATGCTGGAATGCTGCCACCCGGAGTGGAAAGATGTTAAACTAGATCGCTCGCCAGGTTGGAATCTGGTTCGAGCCGAGCGGTCTAGTGTTAGTATCTATGCATATGTCGGTAAAGAGGATAATCAACAAGCAAAGCAAAGGATAACCGACAATACATGTAAGTTTGACGATTACGTCATCCGGTCCCCGGCCGGCACGGCTGACCCCTTCCTGGTGAGCAGTATACGGACGGATGAGTATTCCCGGTCTGAAGTGCGAATGGAATTAAACCTGTTACCTGGCGAGTCGCGAGGTTGTTGGAAGTATCATTCGCCGGATAAATGGTTCAAGCAGGCCAAGGCGGATGGGAAAATCAATAACCAGAAAGCTACCATGCTGTTCGACTCTGGCGCAGAAGTGTCTATCGTAGACACCACCTTTGCTCGTAAGGTGGGGTGTGAGATAGACGAGACGAAGCAGCAGGAATGTATCGGCATTGGAGAAAGTTCATACATGACCCAAGGAAGGACAAGAGTCAAGATTACGTTAGCTGGGTCTTTGGTATATTATTTTACCGCCTGGGTAGGCAAGCTGGCCGGGCAGGATGCAATTTTAGGCATGGACTTTATGGTCCCGGCCGGCATACGGCTGGACTTATCGCATGGAACATTGACGTTGCCGGACGAGGTACAGATCCAGCTGGCCGGCCGGCGGCTCTTATATGGCGCCCACGTCCAGTTCCTCAAGTTAGGTCAGTTTGTAACGGTGCCAGTGGGAAAAGCGGTGGAAGTAATGTTACGACCACACGACCGGCGGAGTAAGTTATGGCTGACAAGGGGCGAGTGCTGGGTACCATCGTTTGTTAAAGGGGGTGGTCATCTCAACTCTATAAGCGTGACCAACATCTCCGAAAGACCCCTCACCTTGCATGAAGACGTGATTATTGGAATGTGGCTGGCCGAGGACAAGGTGCCCCGCCGGCCGGGCTATGTCACTATTGGCTCAAGACGCTATATTGAGTGGCAAAACCTGGCTTTTCAGGCAACCACCGATCTGGTCAGCGAAGAGAAAGAATTAGAAGAGGACCAGACTCCGATGGTGGATAAACCCGAGTACCGGACCCCTTCTAAAATATTGACGCGGAGCCGGCCGTCGCCGGATCCGGCTGAACGTATTGGCCGAGGCCACGCCCCGATCGCGGAACTGGTTTTGCCCACTCAGAGGAAGACGGACGAACGACAGGGTCGGGAGAAAGGAGCAAGCGGAGTTGCATATGCGGTCAACCCCGATGACAGTTGGTTTGACGACCGGAGTGAAGGCGGATCGGCCAGCCGGCCGAGCAGAGTTCGGAAATAACCGAAGGCGGATCGGCCCAGCCGGCCGAGCAGAATTCGGAATTAGCCGAAGGCGGATCGGGCCAACCGGCCGAGCAGAATTCGGAAATAGCCGAAGGCGGATCGGCCCAGCCGGCCGATCAAGAGCCCGAAGCAGCCGAAGCCGACCAAATCTGCATTCATGAAGGGGGCGAGCTATATGTTGAAGGCATGGAAGATCAGATGGCGGTGCTACCTGAGGTGACCCCCTGCCCCCCAGCAGTCACTATCGACGATCTACAAGTGGGAGACCCGGATGTGAACACCCCGGAAGAGATCGGCAGATTGAAGGATATTATATGGGAAAGACGACATCTGCTGATCGGACCAGGAAACGCACTTCCTCGAGCCGCCCATGGGGCGGTATGCGACATTGATGTGGGAGGCGCCAAGCCGGTCGCACAAAGATGCCGAAGAGTCACCCCCCAGTATCGGGAAAAGCTGTCAGAGCTTATCAAGGGTTTGCTGGCCACCAAGATAACTCAGCCATCCCTTTCGCCATGGGCTTCGCCCATTGTAATTGTTATTAAGAAAAATCGGGGTGGGTATAAGGTTGTGCATTGACTACCGGCTGGTGAACCGGCTGACTGAGCTTATGATTTACCCGATGCCGCTGATAAACGACCTGCTGGAGGACTTGGATAAAGTTTTGTGGTATTGCTCATTGGACATGGCCAGTGGATTCTGGGTACCGATCGTGCACGGGAGATCTCTGCGTTCGTGACGCCCTTCGGGTTGCTCGAGTGGAACCGGATGCCGTTCGGTCTGAAGAATACCCCGCAGATTTATCAACGACTGATAGATAACGCGCTGTACGGACACTTCAAGATCAAGGCGGATCAAGACCCGGCTCTGGTCGGGGATGTGTTCACCGAAGGTGACCCGAACCCCGACCCAAAACCTTCAGTTTTGGGGCGGCGGTCTTACATTGATGACATTCTCGTTACGGCAACTACCTGGTATTTACTGTGTGACAAAGTGGAGAAGTTGATGATTACGTGTGAAAAGTGGAATCTTTCGATTAGTGTGGTTAAGAGTTTCTGGGGAAAGACTAAGGTAACCTATCTGGGTCATCAAGTGTCGATTGCCGGATTGGAGGCTAATCCGAAGGATTTGGAGTCCTTGAGTAATCTGCCTTTCCCGCGATCCCTAAAGGCTATGCAATCCTTTTTGGGCAGCCTGAATTATTACAGTCGGTTCATCGAGGATTTTGCAGTCTATGCGGCGGTCTTATATGAGTTGCGGGAGGTGGATTACCATAAGCTGAGAGAGCAGGATAGGCAAGCGGAGACGCAAGCCGGGCCGGAAATATTAACCAATGAGAAGGCGCCCTTTTCGGTTATTTCAGCCAATGAGGAAGCTCCCTTTTCGGTTATTTCAGCCAATGGGGAAGCGCCCTTTTCCGCCCAGACAAGCGGCCGGCCGCTATGCTGGTGTCTCGGCCTATCAAAGTACTATCTAGACGGTCGACCCTATTGTGGCTCCTGACGGCGAATGGAATTGACGACCGGCTGGGGAGATGGGCGGCTCTGCTGTCTCAGTGGTCCCTCGAAGTGATTAAGTGTACTAAAGGGGAATAGGAAATACTGGGCACACTGGCTGCCAGCATTACCCCAAGGGCAGAAGTGGAGGAAGCACTGATAGCGATCGCACCTCGGAAGCAGCCTCGACAAACTATCGTATTACCGCCGCCAACAGTGGGACCCACGGAGGAACTAATGGTGTTGAGTTTTGACGGGTCGGCGAGTGTAAAGAAGGGGGTCGGGACCTATAGTGCCATTGTGTGGAAGCTGCCCGAATGGAAAGTGGTCGCGGCCTCCTCGGATTTCACGCCTGGCATCACGGTGAACGAAGCGGAGTATAGATGACTGTTGCTTTGCCTAGATCTGTTGGCTGGCCGGACACAGGGGCGGGTCATCATATGTGGTGATTCCAACCTGGTGATCCGGCAAATCACAGGAGAGATAGATTGCAAGGCGCCCCGGCAGAGATTGTTAAATGATAGGGTTATGTCCGCCTTGCGGAGATGACCGGAGCACGAATTGCTGCACGTCAAACGAGACGGAAATAAGAGCGCAGATCACTTGGCTACGCTGGCCATGCGCGACAACGTAGGGGTAACGGTTTCCGATCCAGCTCTGTTATCAGATCTGACGGAGATCAACCGGCTGCCCGAGATTATCCATCCGGCCAACACGGAGGAGATAATCCGGGTGAGCGCTGTCACCCGATCGCAGAAGCGCCGTTCTTCAGCCGCTGGTTCACTATCCCCAGAAACAATGAACGAAGGGATAGTTCAACAGTTGCGAGCAGAACGGATTCTCCAAGCGCAGAACAAAGAAGAGTGGATAGTAGATCTCAAGGCATACCTTAACGGAGACGTGGATAAACTGACAGCCGAACAAGCTAAAGAATGCTTCAAGCTGGCCCCGGATTATGAAGTGGACGAAAACGGGCTACTGTTTTTCTACCGAGACGCCGACCAGCCGGAGATCGAGAGAGATAGATCCGCTCGGCTAGTCGTACCCACTACTCTGCAACCGGATAGCCTCCATCATTATCATGTGAGCTTGGAAGGGGGACATCAGGGCATCGGCCGGACATATCACAAGATTAAGGCACATTTCCACTGGCAGGGGCTTTACCGTAGCGTTCCGGCCTATGTGGGGAGTTGTCCGGATTGCGAAACGGGGAAAGGCCGGCCGACCATTAGAGGGCGGTCGCCTGGGAATATACAGGCTACATATCCTTTCTAAGTCATTGCGATGGACCATATCGCGTCCTTACCCAAATCTCGAAATGGGTACACAGAGCTGCTGATCTGGACGGATTTGTTTACCGGGCTGGTCATAGCAAAGGCCAGTTCCACCCGTACCGCCCAACAGGTTGCGCAAAGCTACGAGGAATGTGTGTTCAGGCGTTTCGGGGCGAGCGAGGTCATCCGGCACGATAGGGAACCCGGATTTATGGCAGACGTATTCCGAGCTTTCAACAAGATCTTAGGACAGAAACAGAGCGCCACTATGGCTTACCGCCCGCAGGCGAATGGGAAGGCCGAAAGGATGGTTCAGACTCTAACCAGAGCCCTCAAGATGTATGTGGTAGAGGCGGATCAGTGCGACTGGGACAAATATGCCGAGAGACTGGTTTTCGCTCTCAATTCGTCGTACGATCGGGTAAGGGGCGACACCCCTTTTTATTTGGCTTACGGATGGGATCCCCGATCCACTTTAGAAGCCACCATACCAATAGGGTGCACCAGAAGCCGGGATAGAGACGCCCGTCACTGGAGGATGGGAGTGCAACGCCACTATTCACTGGCGAGGGAGCAAGTGAACGAACGCCTCCAACAAGCAATCAAGGACCGCGCCGATCAAAACAGCGACCGCGCCCGGGAACACGGCATCGATCCCGGCTCCCGGGTGTGGCTGTATCTGGATCGGGTCAAGGAGGGCTATGCACGGAAGTTGGCGCATATGTGGCATGGCCCCTTCCGAGTAGCAGAACTGGTCGGGGATCATGCAGTTAAGCTTGTCACGGCCGGCACGGAATATAGCGTTTTCCCAATAGTACATGTTTCCAAGTTGAAGTTGGTTAAGCATTTCCCGGACCGCCCGAATACACGCCTTACGGTGGAAAGCGACCGGCTGGATTTCGATGAAGCTTTACTGCCGGAGGACAGCTGGGACAAACCGCTGGACCCGGATGAGTACGAAGTAGAGGGAATTTTGGACGTTCGAAATGGACGGAAAACCCGTTTCGGGCGGATCCACAGAGAGTTTCTCGTGCAGTGGAAAAATTGCGAGGAGCAGTCGTGGGTGGACGAACTGGATTTAAATTGTGGAGCTTTAATGAGAGCGTTCGATCGCCGGCGGGCGAGCCGAAACCGCTTCGGGGTCATGCAGACCCACGAAGAAGGTGAGGCAGAGAATTAGTCCGTCCGGCTCCAGGGCAGCAGGCACGGCCGGATCAATAGACACCATTCAGACAAGCAACCGGCGGATGGGAACTAGTCTGGTCAGATATGGGCCGACCGGTTTTTCGGAGTTATCTTCGAATCAGTATGGTGCCGGATGGGAGATGTTGGGTGAGAAAGATGAACAAGTGGTTACTACGTGGAAAATGGAAAGAAAATGTATTATCGAGGGCGATAGCCATTAACGAATGGAGAAGATAAGAGTATGCAAGGCTAGCCTCATGGGTCCTCCCTGGCGAAGCTCAGCAGAACTTGTTCCGGTGTCGGGGCACGCGGAGGCCAGAGTGACGATCGGGGTCTTGCCGGAACTGGTTCCGCCACAGATCTTGTTGATCGAGCGCATCGAGCGAAGCTTGGACGGTGGTAACCTGACGCCGACCCAATCCTGGATACCAAGTCCTGCCTTCGGCCGAGTTCCCGCTTTTCTCCACCCGGCGGTTGGCCAGATGTAGCATGATAGGGTGGAGAAAAATATCCAAGTCGCAGTGGCCGTGCTGGATTCCGTCAACCACGAAGTTGCAGAGCTTAGTCCAGCTCTCAGTCGCGCGGTTTCGACGGTTCTTGCGGTCGGCCCGGTATTTGGCTAGCTCGGGGGACTCACGCCCGGCGGCAATGGAAATGAAGAGGTGATGGGTTGACTCCCAGATGGCTTGCCCATGCCGAGAGAGGTACCCCTTGCAGACTTCCCGAAAGTCCGCGAACCAGCCGACATGGGGCAGACCGATGTCCGGCATCTTTGTCGCCAGTACGGCCCAGGGTTTCCGGGACAAGATTGCGTTCAGCGGCTCGATCGCCACTAGCTTGGCATCCCAGTCCTCGGCCTTGGGTATAGCGGGAGCCGGCGGGAATATCCACAACGGCGGGCGAGTCAACGCCCGGGTGACAAGGGCACCAGTGAGGTCTTGGATACACAAGCCTTCCAACTGCGCCTTTGACCAGGGAATAGCCGCAGCCAGTTCGAGGGCCGTCATAACCTTCCGGCGGGGGATCCACAACGGAGGGGACTCCTCTGAGGATTCTTTGGACTCGTTCTCGTCGAATACGAAGGGGTCCGGGGAAGGTAACTCCTCGAGGCCCTCAGCGGCGACCTCATCATAGTTCATCTCCGGTAGGTCGGGCGCTCCCTCTCCATCGGGAGAGGCGGTGGACGGGCCTTGGGGATCATGAGGGGAGACACTAAGGAGAGCCGGGGCAGACGAAGCTTTCGACGAAGATCTGGTAGTGCGGGGACGATGGGAGGACTTCCCAGAAGCCGGCGGGGCCGAGATCGGAGTGGGGCTAGGACCCGGCCCGCTGTCTCCATGACCTAGAGCCGCGCTCACCGGCGCGGCGGACCGTTTAGGCCGTTTGGCTGCCACGGGGCCGCGGAGCGACGCAACCCGGCTGGACCGACGTTTTCCCTTATGCGCAGGCGAATCTTCAGTGGACGAGAGAGAAGCCGCCTGCTCGCCGGCTGGCACTGGCGGCGGGTTAGGGTCTTGAGAAGTATCCCAAATCCGTAGACGAGAAGCCTTTCCCGTGCCACCGGTCATCGATCCGGGGGCGGACGCCTCCGCGCTGGGTGTCCGGACGGCCGTGGTGGAACCAGCGGCTGACGAGAGAAGTGGCGTGGCGGAAGCGGCTGGATCAGGGTCTCGCGGACAAGCTAAGTCGAGGAGGTGCCTAATAGCCTCCCGGATGGGGGCAGGGCCCTTCATTAGACGCCCCACCCGGGCACCCGAAGCGGCTAGCCGAGCTCGATCTTCCTTGAGAGAGGATAGGCAGTCCGCGCGCTCCTCCGCAAGCTGGGTAAACGCCTCCCGGGCTACAACCGCACCCGATAGAGTCTCAGTGTACGCGGCCTCAAGCTCCCGGATTCGGCGCTGGAGCTCAGGCGGTGCGGAGGCGGACTGGTACAGCACCTTTGATGTTTCGTCAGCTTCTTGGCGAGCCGGTCCGGCGAAATTCCAAATTGCCCAGCTCTAGCTGCGAACTCTCCAATCGTTGAGAGAGTTTAATGTAGCTGTCGTAGCGCGCCGTCAACTCGCGCGCGGTCTGAAAAGACTCGACCATCAAGACGCGGAGGTTCGTGACGTTTTGGTCTGAGGACACACACGGAGTGAGCGAGTGGAGAGACGAACCTAAATAGGCGAAAGGTACTTACTCTGGATTTTCAAGGCAGCTATGTCCTTCTGGTTCAGGACGCGCTGTGAGTCCGACTGCTGTTGGAGGCGATCTCTCGCTTGGAGAAGGTCAGCCTTCTCACTTTCCAGTCGGCTAATGCGGTCGCGGGATTGGAAGGTGGCCAGCACCTCCCGGACCCGGGATTCATCCGCTTGCTGACTAGCCAGCCGGGCGGTTACAGCCAACTCGGTGTTAGCCTGCTCTAGGCTGGCTACTTGAGTGGTTAGCGCAGCGATTTGAGCTTGCAGAGCAGCCACGTCGGGC
>MIQA02016571.1:0-11174 GCA_001887855.2 Sclerospora graminicola
CCGGCCGGAAGCCGGATCGAATCATGACTCGGATGGACGGAGTACCCCCTCCGACAGTCAGTCGTCTGGGCCCCCCGTGGGTGTTCGCGTCTCAGGAAGAATTTCTGAGAGCGACTACACCACAATGGTGCGCGTGCCCGGATCTCTTGGTGACCCTGGATATCACCGCGAGTCCCTAGCGGGCGAAAGACCCAAACCTGTCAAATTGTTGACGATGTTGTGTCGGGTGCATTGGGGGAAGGCATATCGCCCCCAATGCTGCTGAAGATGGAAGGATGCGATGGTCGCCTCGGATTGGGGGAGTTCGAGGTTGACATTAAAGAAGAAGTTACCCCCCTAGAGGCTCCGCCGGGGGCGGATTACGGTACTACTTACTGCAGTGCCGGCCGCTACACGGATGGAGCCGGATCGGACTATGGTGCAAGTCGCCATAGTCCGAGTAAGGATCATGGTTCCGACCATGATCCTAACGAACAAATGCATATTATGGATATAAAAGAAAAAATCAAGGAAGAAAAAGCGGAAGTCGGATACGACCGGAGTGGGAAGCCGGACGGATCGGGACCAAGTCGCGATCTGGCCCCCCTACCCCTAAAGAAACCGGATTGGCAGGAATTGGATTATCCGACCCACAAAGATAAACCGTGTTTCGAAGAGGAAGAAGAGAAGCAGGACGGCCTATCGACGGATATAGACTTGGAGCGTGCTTTCCATCTTCACGAGTTGGGGCAGTTCTTGCGGACGGATAATGTGCTGAAAATAACACGGCCGAAGATCATAGGCGGATTGAAAGGTCCCGTCTCTCCCCCAACTCTCTCAGACGGCCACGTGTCCCTTATTAGAGGACTATTCGATCAACTCAAACAAGCCGGCATTAACACCGGCGTGTTTGATCCGAACGAGTTGTTTGATCTGAAGATGGACAAGTTGAAGGAGGCATCCAGCGCCCTGCACGACCACTTGGTACCGCTAGTGGGTTGCTCGCCGCCGTCGAAAAAGATGACAGCTACGACTGGAGTGGCGCCGTCCACGCCGCCGGCGACAAGCAAACCGGCCGGGATACACTCAGGCTCTTCGCAGTACGAGTCTGCCCCTTCGGAAGCAGACTCATCTGACTCATCGGTGGGTATCACCCGCATGACGATTGGCCCAAGGGGAGCAGCGCGTGTGGCGACAGCCATGAGACTTGGAGAACGTGAGGATCCGGGTACGCCCGAGCGGAAGAACGCCGGCCAGTACAGCGTACAGGCCTGGCGGACAGCGACGGCGGATCCAGAACCGAAGGAGGAAGACGAAGACGCGGATGGGCGGATTAAGAAGGAATGTCAATCTGGCAGCCCGGCCACCCCTCAAGCCGCCCCTCAAGTCGCTCCTCAGGTGCCGGATCACCTGCAAAACATGTTCTCGGCGATGATGGAGCGATACTTGGAAGAGCAACGTCGGCTGAGCGCCAGCCGCGGCAGTCCGAAGTCACCGGACCAGCCGGCTCGTCGTGGAACTCAGGCGTCCGAGCCAGTCCAGTACTATGCGAGGGAGCCGAGTGACGAAGACATGGAGTCGGTGCAGTCCAAGCAGAGTGAACCCTATTCCGCCCCGCAGAGCCGCCAGACAGGTCGCCGGACCGGACGTCGGCCAACGAATAGGAAGCTGTCTCTCAGCGAAGTGGATATGGAATCCGTCAAGTCGGCCAAGTACCATTACGATCCCGACGACCTGGATCTGGGGATGGCCCGCCGAGCCCATATGGCCTCGGCCCAAGCGTTTGACGCGGATTCGGGAGCGATCACGAGGGTGCGAATGTCGGCCACGTCCGAGCTGAAGGACTTCACTGGACGCGAAACGGACGAGGACCAGGCCCGAGGATGGCTGAGCAAGACGAAGTCGGCATTTCTCAGAGACCGGACGTCGGACTATGAGAAATGCCTGATCTTCGGGGATTTGATGAAAGGTCCAGTGAAAAACTGGATCCAACAGCTCAGTCGGGAAATCCGAGGAAATTGGAGGGGATTGGCCGGTGCGTTCGAGGAACAATACTGCGGATCTGGAACATCAGCGGCGCGACAATACTTCCACACCAAGAAACGAGCGGACGAGACCCCCCTGGAGTATCTCCATCGTTTAAATGTCGCTGGCATGAGAGCGGATATCCCCGTCAAAGAAGATGCCAGCCGGTCGGAAGCCGCCCGTGAACATGTAGAACATTTCATCAGCACGTTGGACGATCGGGAGCTGGCAGACCAGCTGGCGTTACTTCGGTTGAAGAATACGACGGAGCTAGAATTGACGTTGCGCACCTACCTAAGAGCGAAGAAGCGAGGCCCCAAGGCGGCAGTTGGAACCGGCCGTTTCAAGTCCCGATTTAACGCGGATCAAGGAAGCCGGCCGCCATCTACCAGGACGGCCCGAGCCGTCCGCATGGTCGCCCGAGAGTCAGACGCGACCAGCTCGGAAGAGGAGTATCAGCGATCTGGGGGCGAGTCCGAGGAGGAGCATTACCGGTACCTGTTCTCGGCAGAAGCCAGTCAGCCATCCAGGCTGCCAGCCGGGTCCAGTCAGCCGAAGGGTTTTCCGGCTCGAACTGACCAGGATTACCCCAGGCGCAAATGTACCCACTGTGGGTCCATCAAGCATGACGACCGGAGCTGTTGGAAGCGGCTGACGTGCAAGAAGTGCGAGAGAAAGGGACATCCGGCGGAACACTGCCTGTTTACGTGTAAGACTTGCGGGGAGGTGCACGAGGCGGGACTGTGCCCAATTGAAGAATTCTACAACCAGATGAAGAAGTGGTACGTCCCGACCAAGCATGCTGGAATGCTGCCGCCCGGAGTGGAAAATATGTAAAACTAGATCGCTCGCCAGGTTGGAATCTAGTTCGAGCCGAGCGGTCTAGTGTTATTATCTATGCATATGTCGGTAAGGAGGATATTCAAGAAGCAAAGCAAAAGATAACCGACAATACATGTAAGTTTGACGATTACGTCATCCGGCCCCCGGGCTGCACGGCTGACCCCTTCCTGGTGAGCAGTATACGGACGGATGAGTATTCTCGGTCTGAAGTGCGTATGGAATTGAACCTGTTACCTGGCGAGTCGCGAGGTTATTGGAAGTATCACTCGCCGGATAAATGGTTCAAGCAGGCCAAGGCGGATGGGAAAATCAATAACCAGAAAGCTACCATGCTGTTCGACTCTGGCGCGGAAGTGTCTATCGTAGACACCACCTTTGCTCGTAAAGTGGGGTGTGAGATAGACGAGACGAAGCGGCAGGAATGTATCGGCATTGGAGAAAGCTCATACATGACCCAAGGAAGGACAAGAGTCAAGATTACGTTAGCTGGGTCGTTCGTATACTATTTCACCGCCTGGGTAGGCAAGCTGGCCGGGAAGGATGCAATTTTGGGCATGAATTTTATGGTCTCGGCCGGTATACGGCTGGACTTATCGCATGGAACATTGACGTTGCCGGACGAGGTACAGATCCAGCTGGCCGGCCGGCGGCCCTTATACGGCGCCTACGTCCAGTTCCTCAAGCTAGGTCAGTTTGTAACGGTGCCAGTGGGAAAGGCGGTGGAAGTAATGTTACGACCACACGACCGGCGGAGTAAGTTATGGCTGACAAGGGGCGAGTGCTGGGTACCATCCGTGGTTAAAGGGAGTGGTCATCTCAACTTCATAAGCGTGACCAACATCTCTGAAAAGCCCCTCACCTTGCATGAAGATGTGATTATTGGAATTTGGCTGGCCGAGTATAAAGTGCCCCGCCGGCCGGGCTATGTCACTATTGGTTCAAGACGCTATATTGAGTGGCAAAACCTGGCTTTTCAGGCAACCACCGATCTGGTCAGCGAAGAGGAAGAATTAGAAGAGGATCAGACTCCGATGGTGGATAAACCCGAGTACCGGACCCCTTCTAAAATATTGACGCGGAGCCGGCCGTCGCCGGATCCGGCTGAATGTATTGGCCGAAGCTACGCCCCGATCGCGGAACTGGTTTTGCCCACTCAGAGGGAGACGGACGAACGACGGGGTCGGGAGAAAGGACCAAGCAGAGTTGCATATGCGGTCAACCCCGATGACAGTTGGTTTGACGACCGAAGTGAAGGCGGATCGGCCCAGCCGGCCGATCAAGATCCCGAAGCAGCCGAAGCCGATCAAGTCTGCATTCATGAAGGGGGCGAGCTATACGTTGAAGGCATGGAAGATCAGGTGGCGGTGCTACCTGAGGTGACTCCCTGCCCCCCAGCGGTCACTATCGACGATCTACAAGTGGGAGACCCGGATGTGAACACCCCGGAAGAGATCGGCAGATTGAAGGATATTATATAGAAAAGACGACATCTGCTGATCGGACCAGGGAACGCACTTCCTCCGGCCGCCCATGGGGCGGTATGTGATATTGATGTGGGAGGCGCCAAGCCGGTCGCACAGAGATACCGAAGAGTCGCCCCCCAGTATCGGGAAAAGCTGTCAGAGCTTATCAAGGGTTTGCTGGCCACCAAGATAATTCAGCCGTCCACCTCGCCATGGGCCTCGCCCATTGTAATTATTATTAAGAAGAATGGGGTGGATATAAGGTTGTGCATTGATTACCGGCTGGTGAACCGGTTGACTAAGCTGATGGTTTATCCGATGCCGTTGATAAACGACCTGCTAGAGGACTTGGATAAAGTTTTGTGGTATTGCTCATTGGACATGGCCAGCGGATTCTGGGTGGTCTCTATGACCGATCGTGCACGGGAGATCTCTGCGTTCGTGACGCCCTTCGGGTTGTTCGAGTGGAATCGGATGCCGTTCGGTCTGAAGAATGCCACGCAGATTTATCAACGGCTGATAGATAACGCGCTGTACGGACACTTCAAGATCAAGGCGGATCAAGATCCGGCTCTGGTCGGGGATGTGTTCGCCGAAGGTGACCCGGACTCCGACCCAAAACCTTCAGTTTTGGGGCGGCGGTCTTACATTGATGACATTCTCGTTACGGCAACTACCTGGGATTTACTGTGTGACAAAGTGGAGAAGTTGATGATTACGTGTGAAAAGTGAAATCTTTCGATTAGTGTGGTTAAGAGTTTCTGGGGAAAGACTAAGGTGACCTATTTGGGTCATCAAGTTTCGATTGCCGGATTGGAGGCTAATCCGAAGGATTTGGAGTCCTTGAGTAATCTGCCTTTCCCGCGATCCCTAAAGGCTATGCAATCCTTTTTGGGCAGCCTGAATTATTACAGTCGGTTCATCGAGGATTTTGCAGTCTATACGGCGGTCTTGTATGAGTTGCGGGCGGTTGATTACCATAAGCTGAGAGAGCAGGATAGGCAAGCGGAGACGCAAGCCGGGCCAGCAATATCAACCAATGAGAAAGCGCCCTTTTCGGTTATTTCAGCCAACGAAGAAGCGCCCTTTTCGGTTATTTCAGCCAATGGAGAAGCGCCCTTGTCCACCCAGACAAGCGGCCGGCCGCCGGACCCCGGCGCGGCCGGCCCGGACGACCACATGACCCGAGCGATGGTGGCTTTTGGTATGTTAAAAGCGAAGATGGCGACCACACCGGTCCTGAAACATTTCGATGTTAATAAGACTCCGGTGGTCATCATCTACGCTAACAAATGGGCCATCTCGGCCGCTCTCGTGCAAGAGCATGACGGAGTGTACTGCCCCGTGACCTTCACCAGCCGGACCCTGAAAGTTAATGAAGTCAATTACGGATTGGTGGATAAAGAAGTTCTGGCTCTATTGCGGATCTTGGATGTGTGTTATACAATGCTGGTGTCTCGGCCTATCAAAGTACTATCTAGACGGTCGACCCTATCATGGCTCCTGACAGCGAATGGAATTGACGGTCGGCTGGGGAGATGGGCGGCTCTGTTGTCTAAGTGGTCCCTCGAAGTGATTAAGTGTACTAAAGGGGAAGAGGAAATACTGGGCACACTGGCTGCCAGCATTAACCCCAGGGCAGAAGTGGAGGAAACACTGATAGCAATCGCACCTCGGAAGCAGCCTCGACAAACTATCGTATTGCCGCCGCCAACAGTGGGACCCACGGAGGAACTAATGGTTTTGAGTTTCGATGGGTCGGCGAGTGTAAAGAAAGGGGTCGGGGCCTATAGTGCCATTTTGTGGAAGCTGCCCGAATGGAAAGCGATCGCGGCCGCCTCGGATTTCACGCCTGGCATCACGGTGAACGAAGCGGAGTATAGAGGACTGCTGCTTTCCCTAGACCTGTTGGCTGGCCGGACACAGGGGCGGATCATCATATGCGGTGACTCCAACCTAGTGATCCGGCAAATCACAGGGGAGATAGATTGCAAGGCACCACGGCTGAGACTGTTAAATGACCGGGTTATGTCCGCCTTGCGGAGATGGCCGGAGCACGAATTGCTGCACGTCAAACGAGACTGGAATAACAGCGCAGACCATCTGGCCACCTTGGCCATGCGAGATCAGACCTGTCTCACCGTTTCGGATCCAGAATTGTTGTACGAATTGGCGGAGATGAACAAACTATCGGAGATAATCAAACCAGCCGCTAGAGACGAGGGTCCCTCGCCCGAATTCAGCCGTCCCGTGGAAGAGGAATATAGCGACCGCGACTGGGAACAGGGCGTCCACGCCCGATCGGACCAAGAAGTGCCCTGCAGCAATAAAAGGTCCCTCTAGGCGGACCCCCGAGCAGGCCTGGCGAGACTAACCACGGTTAGTAGTCAACAGTAAATGTTTGGAGTGGGAACGGAAGAGGAACGGATGGGTATATTAAAAAAGGAAAACTGAGAGAAATAGAAGAATTAAAGCAAGCCCGACTACTCATCCCCGTCGATGACTATACTTGCCTTGGAGCCGAGTCACCCGAAGCCCAGGGTGGTCGGAGGGCCGTGCGCGGTATTGATTGCGCCAAGGATCTTGCTGGTCAATGGCCGCCAAAGATTGAGAAAGAGAGGTGGTCCGATCCAACGCACCTAGGCCGGGATACCACGTCCCTCCTTCCGCTGCATTTCCGCTTTGGTAGATGGAGCATGAACGGGAAAAGAAACAGGTCCAAGTCACATCTACCATCCCGGACACCCGCCATGATGAACGCACACAGACGGACCCACGCCTCGGAAGCTCGCCCCCGACGATTCTTACGGGCAAGAGAGTACCTGCGGAGGGACTCGTCCGCTCGCTTGTCCTCGGCAGAGATGTACAGGAAGTGGGTAGACTCCCAGATGGCCCGAGCGTGAGCCACGGTGAAATCATGAAGTCTCGCCTTGAATTCCGTGAACCATGGGTTGGATGGAAGCCCCATATCCGGCATCTTGGTGTGCAGGATTTTCCAAGGTTCGGTCTCCATGAGCGCGTCGATGGCGCCCGATCCCACCAGCTCAGGGTTCCAAGTCTCTCAGGATGGCGTCTTGTAAGATCGGGGGAACAACCAGAGAGGCGGCAGGATAGGGAGTGAGCGAGTTGGGAACTGGAGATATCAGCCAGGCTGGTATTGCTCAGTTGCTCGACTGGCCAAGGTAGTATAGCGGACCGATCCGCCCCACTGGGGAAACGCCCTCCCGATAACCACAGAAGCGGAAGTTTGGGAAAAGAGGGCGTAAGAGGTAGAGCACTCTTCCGGACCTTAGGTTTGGCTGCCGGTCGGGGGGGGTCGGCGTGTAGTACGTGACCCGGCCGGGGTTGATCGTCGTTGTTTGGCCGGAGCCTGGGAGAGAGGTTCTTCTGAATCACTCAGGTCGGGAGGAGTCAACCACTGATCAGGGATGTCCTCGTCGTTGTCTTCCACTTTCTCCTCGGCCACTCCGTTGGAACTCGAGTTACGCGCGACCGAAGCGGCCGGGGTGTCGACGATGCTGGGAAGCAAGGATGGGTCGGACGGCTCGTGTTCTCCGGAGCCAAAACCTGCCGGCGGCGGAGTCTGCAGATCGATGATCTGATCGGATTCCATTTGACCCGTCGTTCGCCCACCGGAACTGGAAGGGCGGCGACGGGTATCCGCGCGAGAACGGGATAACGCAACATTGACTCGCTGGGCCTCGTAATCCTCGTCTTCTTCGTCATCATCATAGATAACCGAAGGGGAGGATGACCCCGAGTCCGAAGAAGAACCAGGCGACGCGGCCGCCGGCTCAGAAGAGGGCGCGGCCGCTGGCTCAGAAGAGGGCGCGGCCGCTGGCTCGGAAATGGGCGCGGCCGCTGACCCGGAAAGGGGCGCGGCCGCTGACCCGGATGGGGCCACGGCCGCTTCGGATTCCGAGTCCTCTTCAGAGTTAGAACTGGGGGTGAGACCGGTTCTACCGGGAGTGTATTGAGGAGATGGAAGAGGGGACCGCTTCGCGAACAAGCTGTCATCGCTCTCCGACCCGAGCTCTTCCCCGTCGTCCGACTTGTCCGGAGGACATTGGCGCGAGGGTGGGGAGTCGCTCTGCTTCCTCTTCTTAGGTGGGTTGGCACCGGCCAAAGGGGGGCTAGAGCCGGCCGGACGTTTTTGGCCCTGCGATCCTGCCGGGGCGGACGAAGAGTTGGGACCGGCAAGGGGCGAGTCGGAGCCGGCAGGAAGTTCCTCAGGTTCCGACCCTGCTGCAGCGGGCAACGGGATTGAGTTCGGCGGAGAAGTCTTCCACTGATCCACCATCCCCAAGACAGACAAGACGGATTCCCGTACCTTGGGAGGAGCTTGCAAAAGAGGAGCGGCCTGGCTCCGAGTCGCCTCGAGCTGGTCTTGAAGTCCACACAACAAGGACCTAAAACGATCCTCTTTATCCAGCATGGCATGACAAACACGGTCCGCCCGAGCCAGTATGGCATGGGCGTCGGAATTCTCCTGGCGGCTTAGCCCGCAACTCCTGTTGCCGAGAAGTGGCTTCCCGCAACTGCCGCTCCAGATCCGAGATTTGGCGAAGGGCCTGGGCGTGGGAGTCGCGCAGGTGGTCGCGGTTGTCCCGCACTTTATCCAGGTCTTGGGACACCTGGCGGAGCCGGGTACGAAGATGCGTAAGTTCCCGAGACATGTCCGGAATTTTAGCAGATTGCTGCTTCAGCTGTTCCAGCTGTTGAACTGCGGAGTGACAAGAAAATAAGGGCTGTAAGCGACTGGGCCATCACGTAAGAGGAGATGAGGCACTTACGCTGAAGCTTGGATCGTTGGACCAATTCCTGATTGGCAGACCGGAGAGGCTCGACGACGTCTTCCAACATGCGGAGGCGGTTTCGCTCTCCCGTCAGGACGGCGACTTGGCACTCGAGATCGGCCACCTGTTCCTGGAGATCGATTATTTCTGGAGATGGACCCCGAACAGCGGCTTCATCGGCCCGGCGGTTGGCAACGGCGAGTTGACGGACCAAGTCAGCTTGGATATGCTCCAGGCTATCCACCTGGGCGGTCAACATGTCCAGCCTTTTCTCCATCCCCGTCGTTTCGGAGATGGAGGCGGATGGCGCGGCCGCTCGTTGTAGAGCGTCCGTAAGCTGACCCACAATGGCCCTGAGGCGGGCCACCTCATCCTCCGCTGTTTTGCGACTGAGTTTCAGCTCAGCGACCCGGGGGTTCAGGCGGTCCAGCATCGCGCAAGAAGTTTTGAAGCTCTGAGACAGAGCTTCATAGTTGTCCTGACAGGATCGAAGCTCCGCCCGAAGGGAAGAGACGACGGCTTTCAATCCGTCTCGGTCGCCGCAGGCTTGGCCGTGGACGCGGAGCGCAGCCTCGGCGTCGGCGGTCGACAGCACCAGATCGGGAGTGCGAGACGATTTCGGCGGTTTTGCGATCTCCACCCCGCTGGCAGGCGAGTCGTCGTCCACGAGAACAAGACGGCAGACGTTAGCCTTGTCAATTTGCAAGACTGGAGGTGAACCAAGATAATGTCAGTATTGGTGGACATGCTGGCTAGCCGGTGCGGAGACCGACCGGGTTCATGGAAATGCTATAAAGTAGTGGGGTGACGTACCAAAGCGAGGCATGGATGAGCGGTATCGGGTCAAGTGAGTTCGAGTGAGATCGTGTCCCGACCGTTGTGCGGCCGTGTCGCGACTCAGGGGCGGCTGTGGTGAAGCGACTTATGAAATAATGCAAAGTACTTTCCAAAGGGCGCATTCTGATTGGCGGAAATACGGACCAAGGGTGTGGGCGCCGGATAGTCGCCGCCGAGGAAGTCTACAAGCGGCCAGGCGGCGCCAGGCTGGAAATCAACTGGCGGACCTGACAAGGGGCGTGGATAGTCGAACAGGCGGGCTGAGCAGACGGGAGGACCACGGATGTTTGACGGCCGAGGCGCGGATGGCGGACGGCCGAGACGTTGGATTGTTTGTAAGGATTGAGTGAAGGGAGCCTGAAAGAAGATGATTGTTCTAGTGGATGGAGCAAGCACCCGGATCGTATGAGAAGCTGCCAAGGAACTGCTAGCGTCAGCGGCCGAGGGGCGCGGATGGGTGGCTATCCGGCTGAGCCGGCCGGGTACAATGTACCATTCGAACTGGTACCAGATGGGTTCGGCGTACCGGCCGGGTTGGTACCATCGGGGGTTGCTGTACCGGCCGGGCGGGTACACAAAGTAGGAGTTAGCCGGGTTGCGTTGGGTAAGGTACATGACTGGTCAGCCGTGTTATTTGAGGTAGGTTACACAAAGGGAGTATTGGACATAGGATAAATCAGTATACGTTTCGCTTTCTTAGACACAAGTCGCTTTTATTGGATCACGGCAGAGGGCTAACAAGGTCCCCTCTTGCTGTTATTGGTTTGCCCGGGGAAGGTTAAGTTAACCCACCGGAAGTCCCCTGACCGGGAGTCGCGGCGACTTCGTATACTCGCCTCAAGTCGCCCGTGTTTTGAACACGGTATTAAGTATTGGGAAGTGGTGACATTTTGGCCTTCTGTGGAAGAGTGTGGAGTTATATCTCCTCACATACACATTTGGATTCGCCCTTCATTGTTATTGGTTTAGCTGGCCGATCGACTAATCTCGGCCCAGCCGGCACTATACAAAGTTCAAGTGTATTGCCAGACGAGCTCCCCGGTGACGATTTCCGCCCAGGAGCTACCCCTAGTCCTAACCCTCATCTTCCTATTGGACGGATTTACACTTTTCGCCCTAGGGTCCACCAGGAGAGCTAACCACCCAGTACTGACGGGTACACAAGGTGAGCTTTCAACATGCAACATCGAGCAGTCGCGATCAAGCGGATGGAAGCGACCGATCCAGCCGG
>MIQA02016572.1:0-12651 GCA_001887855.2 Sclerospora graminicola
CACTATACAAAGTTCAAGTGTATTGCCAGACGAGCTCCCCGGTGACGATTTCCGCCCAGGAGCTACCCCTAGTCCTAACCCTCATCTCCCTATTGAACGGATTTACACTTTTCGCCCTAGGGTCCACCAGGAGAGCTAACCACCCAGTACTGACGGGTACACAAGGTGAGCTTTCAACATGCAACATCGAGCAGTCGCGATCAAGCGGATGGAAGCGACCGATCCAGCCGGCCGGAAGCCGGATCGGATCATGACTCGGATGGACGGAGGAACACCCCCTCCGACAGTCAGTCATCTGGTCCCCCGTGGGTGTTCGCATCTCAGAAGAGAGCGACTACACCACATATCTTTTGAAGTCATGATTTGCCGTAAAACTGGGGTAATAATTTCCCTTCAGCAAGTCCTTAAGCTATTTGCCATTCTTTTAGCATTCCATCTCGAAATTTCTTTTTATCTTTTCCATTCCACTCGTTTTCACAGATCTGTGTAAGTTTGACAATGGTTTCTTTAGAGTAGACTTGCGGATTAAACAAATATTCTTCATGATGCTGCGTTGTATTCGGTGGTAGCTGTTTATCACCGGTTACTTTATGAAACCGTCGTTGCAGGAAATTTTGACCTTTAACAGCAACTTCAACCTGGCAACTACCTATCTTCCTTGATAAGATAGAATCCAAGGGTTGTTTTAGTTTTTGCGCCAGGTGCCACGCGTCTAATGCCTTTTGACTCCATACCTTCCAACTAAGGCTATGCGCTACAACTAGTAAATCAAATAAATCGATTAGCCGTTCCAGTTCCGCGGGCGAGAACTCCGTCTTTTTCGCTCCTGCGTGTTTTCTCAATCCTTTGGACTGTTTTAAGGAAGTGAGTGTCGAGTGAACAATTTTTGGGTTAGATCTAACCACGTTTGGAGTCTGGGACTGGTCTGTTCCGCGTCCGTAAGTGCTTGAAAAAGCACTAGAGCCGGTTCTTCTGGAGTATTCTTTTTGGCAGGTAATGTCGTACGATCGCCATTCCCTGCCGTTGGGGAGACCTCCTCGTTCTCCCCGACCACCTCCATTGTTGATGGTTCGGAGGCTTCGGCCTCCGTGAGGTCAATTACTTCCACCATCTACTCCGGTTGGACACCCTCCTCTACAGTTTTCAATGGGTACCATGGTAATGCAAATCAAGGCAACAACTGTTACCAACGGTCCTGTCACAACAGCGCCATGATTGCAATCACTGCAGCCACAGTGTCGACGTTTGGTTTGACAACCACGATGATTTCTATGGATATTTCTGACTTATTAGATATTGTGACCTGCTCGTGCATATGGCAATAAATAAATCGAGAGTTAGTAACCTGTCTAACGAAGTTCTTGCAAGTCAGATAAACCGTTGTCGGTTGTGCGGCGACCGTCCAGTTGATGTTAGCTTGACCCAAATACATTTAAGCTGGGTAGATCCTTGTAGACTTATTTATGATGTTTCCTTTAAATTTATATGTATTTCTGATGTTTAAGGATATATTTATTGATGCAGTTTTTAGTCATTTAAACTGTTCGTTAGCCGCGTGTAGTAGCCTTTCGAAATAGTAATACTAGAGATAAAGAGTACTAGAACTGATGATGTCTCATTTATAGGAGATTCCGGGACACTCTCGTCAATGTCCCTTTTCTCCTGCTTACCATGCTCTGCTTCTGCAGGAAGTGAGCTCTCACTTTCCCCCTGTAGCTTACCAGGGGGCTTTCGTTCTTCTCCAGGGTTATTACTTGGGGAAACCATTCACTTAAGCGCTTCGATGCTGAAGTTTTCCTTGCAAGCCCAGATCCTCTTCCTATCTTTGCTGGGTAGGTGGGGTCTAAGTGACAAAATCGGGACTGGTAAGTATTAAACTAGAGTTTATCAGACAGACCGTGGATCAGACGTCCGTAGCCAAAAAAAAGTGTAGACGTTACCGACTTTTCACTTCCGTTGAACGGATTTTGAGTATGGTTCAGACCAACGTTACCTAAATGTACGGACAGTCGAGAATGATTGAGTAACTTCGGCGCGGGAATTCTCAAACAGAAACCAATCCGCATCAAAAAGAAACATCCCTACCAATAGGTCTTCTACCATCCATGTGTAGTTGTATCTACGTTACTGTTCTATTCTAAGGGCGCCGTGCCTCCATCCAAGGCACGAAAACATTCTTTCAGGGTCAATAAACTATTGTCAATCTCTGCTCCTTTAATGCGTGTGCTCTTCTTATCGCTTTGTGTATCATTTGCACGCTCACTTCCAGCCATATCAACTAGGAAAAGCCTTGCGATGACAGGGCTATTCTTGTCCTCTTTGGCGTACGATGTCACGCGTAATAAAGCGTGCGATCGAGACGAATCAGTGTGCACGGCATTGGCACTCGTCGCTCGCACTTATTCTCCCTGTCGATTGAGTTGGAAGCAACGTATCGTCATTAGCAACAGTAAAGCCACAACGACCAAATCTGGGGCCAGAAATTTTAATTTCCGACATTCTTAAGCTGCTGGAAAAAATCCAACGCTCCAAAATAATCTGCGTGAATGTTATGTCCCGTACCTGAACTACTAAACCTGGACGTTTATTGTGCTGTACACCAGAAAATATCATTACAAGCCTAGTTAGCCATCCACCTCGACCTGAACGGTACCTGGCCGCCGTCTCCGATTCCTTCTTCGTGATCGCTCACCCATATTCACTCCCACTTAATGCAGCTGATCAACTTCTGGCTGACCTAGCTCAGAGCATCCGGATCATCTCGTCTATCCGGTTTCCATGTCCCCGCACTGGTCCGGCGCTTGCGGGTGCTCTCGCACACCTCCGGCAGCTATCATCTTGCGTCTGCACTCTTGAGCAGCAATTTAAGAAAAAAACAGCCTCGGCCAGGTGTATTTTTACACCCGGCTGTTAACTCATTCCAGAGCCACTTCATCACAGTAACATTCCTCGCGTTGGGTTGTTCGTCTAGGTGGTACAATCGTGCCAGTAATGGGAGATGTCGTATCGTATATGTGGTAAAGCGACTTCGGAATGAGTTAACGGCCGGGTGTGAATTACCCCTGGCGAGACTGCTTTTTGATTGGCTTAAATTTCTGGTCAAGAGTGAAGGCGCTGGTGGACCGCTGCCGGAGGTGTTCGGGAGCACTCACAAGCGGCAGATCAGTGCAAGGCATGGAATCAGGCTAGATGAAGATTATCCGGAGGCGCGAAACCAGTAGAGCCAGAAGTTGGTCGGCCGGATCAGGTGGAGCTGGATGGCCGTCGATGGTGGTTATAGGTAGCCAAGGGGCGGATTGGCTAAGCGATGGATGTATGAAGGGCCATGGGGAAGGCTATGACCCTGTAGAAGCCGGATGGGACGCCGAAGGTGGATGCGTGGCCGCGAAGAGGGAATCGGAGTCTGCGGCCAAGTCTTGTTCAGGTCGAGGTGGATGGCTATCCAGGTCGAGGTGGATGGCTATCCAGGTCGGTCAGGCATTTTGTTGTACGGTATACAAAAGCTATCCAGATTGAGCTGGCCGCGCTATTTCAGGTAAGGCACATAACTATCCAGCCAGGTTATTTTGGGTAGGGTACAGAAAAGGTTATAATGGATCTCGGGATAAAAATCAGTATACGTTTCGCTTTCTAAGACTCAAGTCGTCATTGGTTTACAGCAGAGGGTTATCAAGGTCCCCTCGAGTTGGTTTTGGTTTGCACGGGGAAGGTTGAAAGGAATCCACCGGAAGTCCCCTGACCGGGAGTCGCATTGCAACTTATACTCAACTCAAGTCGCCTGTGTTTGGAACACGGTTTATTTCTATTGGAAAGTGTGGTGAAGTTTTGGCTTACTGTGGAAGACCGTGGAATATTGTTTGGGTTTCCTAATTACACATAAGATTGGAGTAAACCCTTTATTGTCTTTGGTTAAGCTGGCCGATCGATTACTCTCGGTCCAGCCATTGCGATATACAAATTTTAAGAAAAACGCCAGTCCGCTCCCCGGTGAAGATGTCCGCCCAGGAACAACCCTAGTCCTAACCCTCGTCCACCTATTTTACCGACTTTTAACTTTTCGCCCTAGAGCCCACCAAGAGAACGTAACCGCCAGTGCTGATGGGTACACAAGGTGAGCTTTACATAACATAGATCATCCCAGTCGTCACGGCCAATGTGATGGAAGTAACAGGTCCGGCCAGGTTGATGCTGGCTTGGACCAAAACCTGGATGGACGGAGTAACCCCTCCGACAGTCGGTCCTTTGGGCCCCCGTGGGTGTTTGCATCTCGGAAGGAATTTCGGCATTATCAGAACAATCACCAACCATTACTGTTAGATCCCCATAACGGATCATTGTCGCCACAGTTCGAGGCTTTCTGGGGATCATTTCAGTGGGCTGGGAACCCGTGGATGCGAGATGAACGTATGCGAACTTTGAAAGCTAGAAAATTTGATAGGATTCCGGAAGTAACCTTTTTTTTTGAGAATCCGACGAACTTCTAACGATGTCTATGCATGGCAGGTCCTACAATCTGTCAAGCCATCACATACGTTTCCAAGACTGAGACGATGGTTGTGTGCTATCATATAAGCATCTTCTCGAGTGGCCATTGAACAATTAATTGGTGGTCCACCACTGATAAATATCTTTCGATGTCCAGAGTAACTGTCAGAGGTTGAGTGGTTTAAGATGAAGCAAGGACTTATTAAGGGTAAGCGCCAGGACAAGAAAAATTCTACCAGAATTCAACAGATAGACGATGGGGTCTTCTGGGGAGTGATTTCGTCTACACCCCCACTAGTAGCCGAATGGATATCAGATCAACCAAAGTATGTCGTATGGCGTCCTCACTCGGGACTACACAACATTCCAAGACATTTGGAGTAGGATCTAGCATTGTTAGATATCCAGATACCGGATAAACGACCAAGTTGCTGAAAAGGCGTCAACCGTAGGGCGGTTGCGATGAAAGAAAAGGATGCGGGGCATCTAGACGAAGGGCGTCTACCGCAGGGCGATAACATATACAATGGGTTGCAGGGCACCCAGACGCAGGGTGTCTACCACAGGGTGGTTATGAATACAATGAGATGCAGGGCATCCAGACGCAGGGCGTCTACCGCAGGGCGGTTATGAAGTTAAAGGCACTTTCAACTTATATTTATATATTTGTATATGCATATATATTCATGTTTAACTAATATAAAGTAGGGCGTGCAAGGTGATGTGTTAGTTGGCAATCTCACAGGTGGAGCGCAGGGCGCTACACACCTCACCTTGAGTCCCCGGGGCCATTTAGGCACCGACCGTAACGGGGTTTACACTTCCCCTGTCCTACAGAATAGACTGTAGAAGTGCATAGTATGAGGAGGTAACTCTGTATTACTATTAGTAGTACTATTACTATTACTACTTAAAAACTATTAAGTACTTACACATTGAAGTCACTAAAGTGACATGGCTACAACTAGTGATGAAACCCAACAAGTTATGAGCCCAAAAATCGAGGATGCTGATTGGCCAGAACCGCGGTTCAGGCCCGAACCTAGAGAACAACCCGGAAAAGAAAAAGAAGAAAATGAAGAAAATGAAAACATAACTGGATCTACCCCATTCGACATTGTCGCATTTCGGAAACAAGAAGAAAGTGGACGCAAGGTGAAGACCGACATCTCTACATCCTACGCCAAATACCGAGCAACTCACCACCCGACTGAAGACGAAGAACAAAGGGCACGAGCAGAGACATCCGTGTACCAGAGTTAACGGGCGCTGACGACTGCGCAATATCGAAGCTAAAGATCAGGGCGAAGTTTATCGCGCGAAGAATGCTAGCGCTTGTGGCAGGCCGCGAAAGATTCGAAGATATGAGGAAAGGTACTGCTGAGCGATGCTGGGACATACGCAACAAGAAGGCGCATTTTTTCTCGTGACTCACTAAGCGCAAATCTCGCACTAAGATTGAACAACGCGATTGAGACAGGACAGGCGCATCTGCTGTACAATGCGATAATAGCCGAAGTAAATGGGATGTCGCTGCGAAACAAGCTTGATGTTTTACTAGAGATGTTGAGCACGGAGTTGCAGAACAATCAACGTATGGAAGATTACATCAAAGACATGGTGAAGCTTGTCGTGGAATTAGAGAAAGCTGGTGGCCCAATATCGGATGAAAAGTTTGGTGAGATACTACTGACAAGAGCAGTGAGTGTGTATCGTGAATTGGGTAACGAGTACCAAGAATGAAGGCGCTGAATCCTGGCGCAGAATTAACGCTGGCTCGAGTAAGAAATCGACTATTTGAAGCAGAAAGGATGCACGGTCAACGACGTGATGGAGCGCGCGGGGTCGCACTACAAGTAAAGAATGTCGAGGCGCGCAGGGCGGGCCATGGACCAAGCATGAGAAGTACAAGTACTCATCGAAACATTGAGGAAGCTATAAGGCGAAGCTACTGCCGTGTATGCAATGAACGCGGAGACTGGGCACGCGATTGCACTAATGGAAGACGTGTTGAAGCGCAAGGACAAAGAGGGCGCTGACGTTATAGAAGCAGAACGATAAGCCGAAGCCGTGGAAATAACCACAGAGGTGGTCGTGGCAATGGTCGTCAAAGAAATGAAGGTCGTGGTAACAACCATTCAAGATATGAAGCACGTGCCAATAGCCGTCCAAGACAAGAAGGACAAGGTAATAGCCAGCCAAACCATAGAAGACAACAAGACTTTGTACTCAAGGTTACGACCAACGTGGAGGAAACATCAAAAGACATCATCGAATGGAAGCTAGACTGTGGAGGTCAAGTACATCTATGTGGCGTACGCGATTGTTTTACGCACCATCAAGAGGTTGAAGGAAGACAGCTAGTGATGATGAACCGTTCTCATGTCACCGTAAAAGAGACAAGAAGCGTGGTGATCATGATACAAGACGGTAACACATTGAAACGCGGTATTTTGCAGAACGTATGGTATGTGCCAGGGGCACGAGTCAATTTGATATCGCTGGACCTAATGCAAGAGAGACGCTTTCGAATGCTAATCTCGCGCAACCAGAAGGTTTGGTGCTTGAAGAGAGAATGGAGCAGGGACTCCATGGCATTCAAGATAAGATTCATGAAGATGGCGGGTGTCTACCGCATGTTCTCCCCTCATCCTGCCCGTATACCAATGGGAGCGTATGACATTACGACAACCATTAAAGAAACTAAGAGCGCAAGCAAGAAAGCAAGAAAGGCAGAGGCTAACATGGAGACGTGGCATCGTCGTTACAACCATGTGGGGATGAAGCTACTTCGTAAGATGGAAAGAGATAACTTGGTGCAAGGCATTAAGATCAGTAAAGAGTTGGAAAACTATGCTTGTGTTCCGTGTGAAGTGTCGAAAACAAAACAAATGCATTATCCATCCAAAACTAAGAAGGCCGAAAAACCACTACAACGGCTACACATGGATGTGGATACAATTGAAGAGAAGAGTGCAATATGTGGAGCAGATATTTCCTGCTTATTGTGGATGAATACTCACGCTTCAAGTTGACGTTCCTACTAGACAAGAAGTTAAGTGCAATAAACAACATCAAGAAGCTAGTTACAAGCTTGAACACAGAGTTCAAACACAAGAGAAGAGTGGTGCAAGAACTGTTTGCTGATAAGGGGACAGAGCTGATTAATTCCGAGTTACAAGAGTATTACTGTCAAAGAGGGACCAAGACACAGACCACAATGGAATGCAGCCCACAAGAAAATTGTGTGGCAGAACAATGGAATGGTGTCATCGTAACAACAATAAGGACCCTACTCGAGGCGAAACAACTTCCCTATACCCTTTGGGGTGAGTGCCTACTACATGTAGTGGATACATGGAATGTTACAGTATCGAAGCCAATTGGAGATCACACACCACATGAGCTATTGTATGAAGAACGCCGAGACGTTGCACATCTACGGACACGGGGCTGCGTGGTATTCGTCTACATATCAGACAAAAGACGTAAGCAAAAAGAGAAGCTGAGAACCAGACAAGGAAAGGATCCTGCTGGGATACTCATCGAGCACGAAAGGGTACAAGTTCATGGATATTAGAACGGGTGCTGTTTGAAACAGCAAGGCAAGACATCATACGATTCAAAGAAGACTATACAATACAGTCGAAGTACATGGAGATACGTCTGGACAATGCCTATGGTGACGAAGCTAAACAGCAGCCATCTGAACCTCCGTTCGTCAAAATGCGAAAAGACATGACAAGTCTTGAGTTTGCAGAAGATAATCCGGTGGCAACAAGACAGGATACCAACCAAGAACCGGTTGAAGTGTACATCGAGGGTCGGGGGGAGCCGGACTCCACAACGAAGCATGTACAAAACACAGATATAATACCTACAAGAAAAAGGAAGCCTAATTCGAAATACAAGGACTACGTGCAAGTGTACCATTTGACATCTAAGAAGGCAAGAATGCAGAAGCTAGCGCAGGGCGCATATGAGGGCTCTGCATCAGTGACACAACCAAAAGACAAGCTTCTCGCAGATGAAATCAAGGTACCACAGACCTTCAAGCAGGCTATTGCTGATGAGCAGTACGCAGACTACTGGCTAGCTGCTATGCATGAAAAGATGGCATCACTGAAGAAACATGACGCATGGATATTAGTGCAGCGAAGGGCGAAGTGCACAGAACAGAATGTAATCACAAATCGATGGCTGTATACACTCGAGAAGGACAAGCAGGGCTACGTTAAACGTTTTAAGGCACGGCTAGTGGTGCATGGATTTAAGCAAGTCTATGGCATAAATTACTACGAGACATATGCACCAGTGATCAGATTTGACACTATTCGAGTGGCATTATACTTTGCGCTACAACGAGGATGGACAGTACTACAATATGATGTGAAGACAGCCTTTTTACACGAAGGCTTAAATGAAGAAGTTATCATGGAACAGCCGAGCGGCTTTGAAAGAAACAAACAAGACTATGTGTGCAAACTAGTCAAGGCTCTATATGGATTAAAGCAGTCTCCTAACGTATGGAATCGAAAGCTAGACCGACTAAGACGTCTAAAATTTGTTCGAGTCGAGTGCGACTGGGGCCTATACGCCCGATTCATAGAGGGGGAGATTGATATGCTGCTCACTGTATACGTGGCTCGCCTATTTCTCATGGGAAATGAAGCTGATTGCGATCAAGTAAGGATGCAACTCAAGGAAGTGTTTGAACTGGTAGAGCTTGGACTACTCAAGTATCTATTAGGTGTCGAGGTTACGATAGACCGACATGACGAGACTATATTCTTCAGTCAAGAAGCATACGTTGTGGAAATATTAAAGCGTTTCCATCGGGCGACGTGTAAACCAGCGCCAACACCAGAAGCGGCGACGTATACCGTCACTAATAAGGAAGATACTCGTGAACAGCCATACCGAGCGGCCGTTAGAGCACTGCAGTACTTGATATCGGGCTCACGGCCTGACATTGGGCATGCTGCGAGAAGGTTGGGACATATTCTAGCAGCCATACGGCAGAACACTATGCACAAGCAAAACGAGTCTTCAGATACCTACACGGAAACATGGACTTTGGTCTGCTGATGGCGATATGCCAAGGACCTATAGAAGCAGTTGAGCTAACTGTCTACACGGATGCAGACTTTGATACCGATAAAGAGGACCGAAGAAGCATCAGCGGCTACGTTATAATGATTGGTACAGCTGTGGTCGGCTATGGATCACGTAAACAAGGAATCAATGCACTAAGCCCTAACGAGGCTGAATACTATGCGTTATTAAAGGTGTAAGGGACTTGCAGTGGGTACACATGTTATGCAAGGAGTTAAAGGTCAAGACACAGACATCGAAGATATAATGCGACATTATGGCAGCCATATACCTTACGAAGAAGCCTGGTAAACATCATCACGTCAAGCACATTGAGAACAAGTATCATTACGTGAGGACATTGATACATGAAGAAAGACTTAAGACGGAACATGTGCCGACAAACAATCAAGTGGCAGACATAATGACCAAGGCACTAGAGCGTGTAAAGTTCACGCGTTCCCGAACGATGTTAGGCGTCGTGCTACGCAGGGCGAAGGCAGACGACCAGCTTCGAGACAATCTACTTGAAGCAATTAAAGGAGTATCAACTACAGACTTACGAGCAGGGCGCGTTCAAGTCACGGGCAGAGGCAGGGACCCAGGCACCGTCCTCTCGGTAGGACTCAGAGCTGTGAAGCACAAACCTTACGACATGTGATCCCTTCCAGTCACCAGCTCGAGGGCGAGTGTTAGTTATCCGGATACCGGATAAACGACCAAGTTGCTGAAAGGGCGTCAACCGCAGGGCGGTTACGATGAAAGGAAAGGATGCAGGGCATCCAGATGCAGGGCGTCTACCGCAGGGCGGTTATGAAAACAATGAGATGCAGGGTATCCAGACGCAGGGCGTCTACCGCAGGGCAGTTTTGAAGCTAAAGGCAACTTCAACTTATATTTATATATTTGTATATGCATATATATTCATGTTTAACTAATATAAAGTAGGGCGTGCAAGGTGAGGTGTCAGTTGACAATCTCACAGGTGGAGCGCAGGGCGCTACACACCTCACCTTGAGTCTCCGGGGCCATTCGGGCACCGACCGTAACGGGGTTTACACTTCTACTGTTCTACAGAATAGACTGTAGAAGTGCATAGTAATAGCAGGTAACTCTGCATTACTATTAGTAGTACTATTACTATTACTACTTAAAAACTATTAAGTACTTACATTGAAGTCACTAAAGTGACATGGTTACAACTAGTGACGAAACCCAACAAACATCAATATGGAGAATTCCGGCGTCATTACGGAAGCAATGTAAGAAACTGTACTTAAGGTCGATGGCCACAGCACTCCGTTCCATTTACAGAAATGGGAAAGCAAACAAACAACAGATCAGTGGTGGTATTGTATTGAAGATCAATCACCGAAACAGGTACGGAGACATGGACACATTTTATCGGATTATCAAAAAAAATCTGGGTGTTTTTTCGGATGGCTTCAATGCAACTAAATACCTTTTTACAAAGTCGACGGGCACTCGCATCTGTATTTTAGAAATGATTGTAACCGCCCTGTGCTAGACGCCCTGCGGTTAACGCCCTGCGTCACACCTCCTTGACGTCCCTGCGTCTTGGGTGTCTTTCCTTTCTCTGTATCCTTACAGCAACTTGGTCGCTATCCGGTATCCGGATATCTAACAGCTGTTTGTGACGGCGGTGCTGGTAGTATATTGAAGAATCACTGAGAACAAAAAAAGAAGCCGCATCCCATCATCTCGAAAGTAAGTTGCCCTGCTTTCGTATTCCGCTACTACAAACAGTTGCATTTTGCAGGGTCCAGATGAAGTCAACATGTTCCCACCATGGGATGCAGAGCACCCAGACGCAGGGCGTCTACCGCACGGCGGTTACGAAGTTGAAGGAAACTTCAACTTCAACTTATATTAGGAACTTGTATATGCATAAATATTCATGTATAACTAATAAAGATAGGGCGTGCAAGGCGAGGTGCCAGTTGGCAATCTCACAGGTGCAGCGCAGGGCGCTACAATATTGAAAAAGGTGCAGTGCACTTACCACCCCTTACCTTGAGTCCCCGGGGCCATTCATGCATCGACCGTAACGGGGTTTATACTCCCTACTGTCCTGCAGAATAAACTGTAGAAGTGCATAGTAGTAACAGGTAACACTGTATTACTATTCATATTACTTTTACCACTTAAGTACTATTAAGTACTTACACACAGAGGTCATACAATGGAGACGACCTCAAACAGTGACAAACCCAACGACAGCGTCAAGACAATCAGTACCCTCACCTAGCTCTAAATCTGGTCTTCCTGAGCCGAAGTTAGCGTTAAGAGTTCAAAAAATCATAGTATTGTGGTGAAGCGACTTATAAAATAATGCAAGGTACTTTCCAAAAGGGCGCATTCCGATTGGTGGAAATAAGGGCCAAGGGTGTAGGCGCCGGATAGTCGCCGCCGAGGAAGTCTACAAGCGGCCAGGTGGCGCCAAGCTGGAAATCGGACCGGCGGGCCTGACAAAGGGGCGTGGATAATCGGACAGGCGGGCTGAGCAGACGGAAGGACTTTGGAGGTTTGACGGCCAAGATGGCGGACTGTTCGTGAGGATGGAATGAAGGGAGCCTGAAGGAAGAGGATTGTTCTAGTGGAAGGAGTAAGCACCGGGATCGTAGGAAAGGCTGCCAAGGGATTGCTAGCGTCAGCGGCCGAGAGGTGTGGATGGGTGGCTATCCGGCCGAGCCGTCCGGGTACAATGTACCATTCGGACTGGTACCATATGGGTTCGGTGTACCGGCCGGGTTGGTACCATTTGGGGGTTGGTGTACCGGCCGTACCGGTACACAGAGTCGGAGTTAGCCGGGTTGCGTTGGGTAAGGTACATGACTGGTCAGACGTGTTATTTGAGGTAGGTTACACAAAGGGAGTATTGGACATAGGATAATTCAGTATACGTTTCGCTTTCTTAGACACAAGTCGCTTTTATTGGTTCACGGCAGAGGGCTAACAAGGTCCCCTCTTGCTGTTATTGGTTTGCCCGGGGAAGGTTAAGTAACCCACCGGAAGTCCCCTGACCGGGAGTCGCGGCGACTTCGTATACTC
>MIQA02016575.1:0-11406 GCA_001887855.2 Sclerospora graminicola
CGAGAATAATCAATCGGCCAGCTAAACAATAACAATGAAGGGCGAATCCAGATGTGTATGTAAGGTAGATATAACTCCACACTCTTCCACAGAAGGCCAAAATGTCACCACTTCCCAATACTTAATACCGTGTTCAAAACACGGGCGACTGAGGTGAGTATACGAAGTCGCCGCCCCGGTCAGGGGACTTCGGGTGGGTTAACTTAACCTTCCCCGGGCAAACCAATAACAGCAAGAGGGGACCTTGTTAGCCCTCTGCCGTGAACCAATGAAAGCGACTTGTGTCTAAGAAAGCGAAACGTATACTGATTTATCCTATATCCAATACTCCCTTTTGTGTGACCTACCCCAAATAGCCCAGCTGACCAGTCGTGTGCCTTACCCGAAGTAGCCCGGTTAACTCCGACCTTTTGTGTACCAACCCGGCCGGTACACCGAACCCAGATGGTACCAACCCGGCCGGTACATTGTACCCGGCCGGCTCGGCCGGATAGCCATCCATCCGAGTCACTTAGCTGTGGGCGCTAGCAATTCCTTGGCATCTTCTCCTCCGATCCGGGTGCCTCCTTCATCCACTAGAACACTCATCTTCCTTCAGGCTCCTCTCACTCATACCTTCCAAACAATCCGCCACCAATCTGCCACCAATCCGCCCCTCGGCCGTCCAACGTCCGCGGTCGTCCCGTCCGCTCAGCCTGCCAGCCCAACTGTCCATGCCTTCTATCACATTCGTCAGGCCTGAGCCCAAGCCTGGCGCCGTCCGGCCGCTTGTAGGTATGCTCGGCAGCGGCTATCCGGCGCCCACGCCCTTGATCCGTATTTCTGCCAATCAGAATGCGCCCTCCGGAAAGTATTTCACATGAATTCATAAGTCACTTTACCACAGCCGCCCCTGAGTCGCGTCACGGCCGCACAACGGTTGAGGCACGATCGCACCCGAACCCAATTGATCTGATCCTGCTTATCCATGCCTCGCTTTGGTACGTCGTCCCACTAATTTATAACGATTATCGTGAACCCGGTCGGTCTCCTCACCGGCTAGCAAGCACGTCCACAGATGTTGACTTTATCTTGATATATTTCCAGTTTTGCAAATCGACAAGGACAACGTTTGTCGTCTCGTTCTCGTGGACGACGACTCGCCCGCCAGCGGGGTGGAAGTCGCAAAACCGCCGAAATCGTCCCGTACTCCCGATCTGGTGCTGTCGACCGCCGACGCCGAAGCTGCACTCCGCGTCCACGGCCAGGCTTGCGGCGACCGAGACGGATTGAAAGCCGTCGTCTCTTCCCTTCGGGCGGAGCTTCAATCCTGTCAGGCCAACTATGAAGCTCTGTCTCAGAGTTTCAAGACTTCTTGTGCGATGCTGGACCGCTTGAACCCCCGGGTCGCTGAGCTGAAACTCAGTCGTCAAACAGCGGAGGATGAGGTGGCCCGCCTCAGGGCCATTGTGGGTCAGCTTACGGACGCTCTACAGCAAGCCGCCGCGCCATCCGCCCCCATCTCCGAAACGGCGGGGATGGAGAAAAGGCTGGAGATGTTGACCGCCCAAGTGGATAGCTTGGAGCACATCCAGGCTGACTTGGTCCGACAACTCGCCGCTGCCAACCGCCGGGCCGATGAAGCTGCCGTTCGGGGTCCATCTCCGGAAACAATCGCTCTTCAGAAACAGGTGGCTGATCTCGAGTGTCAAGTCGCCATCCTGACGGAAGCGCGAAACCGCCTCCGCATGCTGGAAGACGTCGTCGAGTCCCTCCGGACTGCTAATCGGGAATTGGTCCACAGATCGAAACTTCAGCGTAAGTGCCTCTTCTCCTCTTGTGTTGTGACCCAGTCGCTTACAGTCTTTATGTCCTTGTCGCTCCGCAGTCCAACAGCTGGAACAGCTGAAGCAGCAGTCCGCTAAAATCCCTGACATGTCCCGAGAACTTTCGCACCTTCGTACCCGACTCCGACAGGTGTCCCAAGACCTAGATAAAGTGCGGGACAACCGAAACCACTTGCGCGACTTCCACGCCCAGGCCCTTCGCCAAATCTCGGATCTGGAGCGGCAGCTGCAGGAAACTACTTCCCGGAACCAGGAGTTGCGGTCTGAGCTCTACCAGGTCCGCCAAGAAAATTCCGACGCCCATGCTATACTGGCTCGGGCGGACCGTGTTTGCCATGCCATGCTGGATAAAGAGGATCGTTTTAGGTCCTTGTTGTGTGAACTTCAAGACCAGCTCGAGACGACTCGGAGCCAGGCCGCTCCCCTTTTGCAAGCTCCTCTCAATGTACGGGAATCCATCTTGTCTGTCTTGGGGATGGTGGATCAGTGGAAAACTTCTCCGCCGAACTCAACCCCGTTGCCCGCTGCAGCAGAGTCGGAACCTGAGGAACTTCCTGCCGGCTCTGACTCGCCCCTTGCCGGTTCAAACTCTTCGTCCGCCTCGGTAGGATCGAGGGGCCAAAAACGCCCATCCGGCTCTAGCCCCGTTTTGGCCGGTGCTAACCCGCCTAAAAAGAGGAAGCAGAGCGAATCCCCACCCTCGCGCCAATGTCCTCCGGACAAGTCGGACGACGGGGAAGAGCTCGGGTCGGAAAGCGATGACAGCTTGTTCGCGAAACGGTCCCCTCTTGCATCTCCTCAATACACCCCCGGTAGAACTGGTCTCATCCCCGGTTCTAGCTCTGAAGAGGACTCGGAATCCGATGCGGCCGCGCCTCCATCCGGGTCTGCGGCCGCGTCGCCTGATTCTTCCTCGGACTCGGGGTCATCCTCCCCTTCGTGTATCTATGATGATGACGAAGAAGACGAGGATTACGAGGCCCAGCAAGTCAGTGTTGCGTTATCCCGCTCTCGCGCGGATACCCGTCGCCGCCTTTCCAGTTCCGGTGGGCGAACGACGGGTCAAATGGAATCCGATCAGATTATCGATCTGCAGACTCCGCCGCCGGCAGGTTTTGGCTCCGGGGAACATGAGCCGTCCGATCCATCCTTGCCTCCCGGCATCGTCGACACCCCGGCCGCTCAGGTCGGCCGTAACTCGAGTTCCAACGGAGTGGCCGAGGAGAAAGTGGAAGACAACGACGAGGACATCCCTGATCAGTGGTTGACTCCTCCCGACCTGAGTGATTCAGCAGCACCTCTCTCCCAGACTCCGGCCAGAAAACGGCGATCAACCCCGGCCGGGTCACGTCCCAAACGTCGACCCCCCCGACCGGCAGCCAAACCTAAGATCCGGAAGAGTGCTCTACCCCCTGCGCCCTCTTTTCCCAAACTTCCGCTTCTGTGGTTATCGGGCGGGCGCTTCCCCAGTGGGGCGGATCGGTCCGCCATCCTACCTTGGCCAGTCGAGCAACTGAGCAACACCAGTCTCGCTGATATCTCCAGTTCCCAGCTCGCTCACTCCCTATCCCGTCCACCTCTCTGGTTGTTCCCTCGATCCCACAAGACGCCTTCATTAGAGACTTGGAATCCTGACCTGATGGGGTCGGGCGCCATCGACGCACTCATGAAGACCAAACCTTGGAAAATCCTGAACACCAAGATGCCGGATATGGGACTTCCATCCAGCCCATGGTTCACGGAATTCAAGGCGAGACTTCATGATTTCACTGTGGCTCACGCTTGGGCCATCTGGGAGTCTACCCACTTCCTGTACATCTCTGCAGAGGACAAGCGAGTGGACGAATCTCTCCGCAGGTACTCCCTTGCCCGGAAGAATCGTCGGGGGCGAGCTTCCGAGGCGTGGGTCCGTCTGTGTACGTTCATCATGGAGGGTATCCGGGATGGTAACTGTGACTTGGACCTGTTTCTCTTCCCGTTCATGCTCCATCTACCAAACCGTAGGTGCGGAAATGCAGCGGAAGGAGGGACGTGGTATCCCGGCCTGGGTGCGCTGGATCAGACTACCTCCCTTTCCGAATCTCTGGAGGCCATTGACCAGCAAGATCCTTGGCGCAATCAGTACCGCGCACGGCCCTCCGACCACCCTGGACTTCAGGTGACTCGGCTCCACGGCAAGTACAGTCATCCACAGGGATGAGCAATCGGGCTTACTTTAATTCTTTTATTTCCTTCGTTTCTCTTTCAATATATCCATCCGTGCTTCTTTCGTTCCCACTCCAAGCATTTACTTTTGACTACTAACCGTGGTTAGTCTCGTCCAGCCGGCTTGGGGGTCCGCTTAGAGGGACCTTTTATTACCGCAGGGCATCTCTTGGTTCGGTCGGGTGTGAACGCCCTGTTCCCAGTCACGGTCGCCATATTCATCTTCCACGGGACGGCTAGATCCGGGTGAGGGGTCCTCGTATCTAGCGGCCGGTTTAATTATCTCCGATAGCCTATTCATCTCCGCCAATCCGTCTAACAACACTGGATCTGAAACGGTGAGACCGATCTGATCTCGCATGGCCAAGGTGGCCAGATGGTCTGCGCTGTTATTCCACTCTCGTTTGACGTGCAGCAATTCGTGCTCCGGCCATCTCCGCAAGGCGGACATAACCCGATCATTTAACAATCTCAGCCGGGGCGCCTTGCAATCTATCTCTCCTGTGATTTGTCGGATCACTAGGTTGGAATCACCACATATGATGATCCGCCCCTGTGTCCGGCCAGCCAACAGATCTAGGCAAAGCAACAGCCCTCTATACTCCGCTTCGTTCACCGTGATGCCAGGCGTGAAATCCGAGGCGGCCGCGACCACTTTCCATTCGGGCAGCTTCCACACAATAGCGCTATAGGCCCCGACCCCCTTCTTTACACTCGCCGACCCGTCAAAACTCAAAACCATTAATTCCTCCGTGGGTCCCACTGTTGGCGGCGGTAATACGATGGTTTGTCGAGGCTGCTTCCGAGGCGCGATCGCTATCAGTGCTTCCTCCACTTCTGCCCTTGGAGTAATGCTGGCAGCCAGCGTGCCCAGTATTTCCTCTTCCCCTTTAGTACACTTAATCACTTCGAGGGACCACTGAGACAGCAGAGCCGCCCATCTACCCAGCCGGCCGTCAATTCCATTCGCCGTCAGGAGCCACGATAGGGTCGACCGTCTAGATAGTACTTTGATAGGCCGAGACACCAGCATAGTATAACACACATCCAAGATCCGCAATAGAGCCAAAACTTCTTTATCCACCAATCCGTAATTGACTTCATTAGCCTTCAGGGTCCGGCTGGTGAAGGTCACGGGACAGTACACTCCGTCATGATCTTGCACGAGAGCGGCCGAGATGGCCCACTTGTTAGCGTAGATGATGACCACCGGAGTCTTATTAACATCGAAATGTTTCAGGACCGGTGTGGTCGCCATCTTCCCCTTTAACATACCAAAGGCCACCATCGCCCGGGTCATGTGGTCGTCCGCGCCGGGGTCCGGCGGCCGGCCGCCTGTCGGGGCACAAAAGGGCGCCTTCTCATTGGCCGAAATACCTAAAAAGGGCGCCATCTCATTGGCTGATATTGCCGGCCCGGCTTGCATCTCCGCTTGCCTATCCTGCTCTCTCAACTTATGGTAATCCACCTCCCGCAACTCATACAAGACCGCCGCATAGACTGCAAAATCCTCGATGAACCGACTGTAATAATTCAGGCTGCCCAAAAAAGATTGCATAGCCTTTAGGGATCGCGGGAAAGGCAGATTACTCAAGGACTCCAAATCCTTCGGATTAGCCTCCAATCCGGCAATCGAAACCCGATGACCCAAATAGGTCACCTTAGTCTTTCCCCAGAAACTCTTAACCACACTAATCGAAAGATTCCACTTTTCACACGTAATCATCAAATTCTCCACTTTGTCACACAGTAAATCCCAGGTAGTCGCCGTAACGAGAATGTCATCAATGTAAGACCGCCGCCCCAAAACTGAAGGTTTTGGGTCGGGGTCCGGGTCACCTTCGGTGAACACATCCCCAACCAAAGCCGGATCTTGATCCGCCTTGATCTTGAAGTGTCCATACAGCGCGTTATCTATCAGCCGTTGATAAATCTGCGGGGCATTCTTCAGACCGAACGGCACCCGGTTCCACTCGAACAACCCAAAGGGCGTCACGAACGCAGAGATCTCCCGTGCACGATCGGTCATAGAGACCACCCAGAATCCGCTGGCCATGTCCAATGAGCAATACCACAAAACTTTATCCAAGTCCTCCAACAAATCATTTATCAACGGCATCGGGTAAACCATCAGCTTAGTCAGCCGGTTCACCAGCCGGTAGTCAATACATAACCTTATATCCACCCCATTCTTCTTGATAATAATTACAATGGGCGAAGCCCAGGGCGAGGTGGACGGCTGAATTATCTTGGTGGCCAGCAAACCCTTGATAAGCTCTGACAGCTTTTCCCGATACTGGGGGGCGACTCTTCGGCATCTTTGTGCGACCGGCTTGGCGCCTCCCACATCAATGTCGCATACCGCCCCATGGGCGGCTGGAGGAAGTGCGTTTCCTGGTCCGATCAGCAGATGTCGTCTTTTCCATATAATATCCTTCAATCTGCCGATCTCTTCCGGGGTGTTCACATCCGGGTCTCCCACTTGGAGATCGTCGATAGTGACTGCTGGGGGGCAAGGGGTTACCTCAGGTAGTACCGCCATCTGATCTTCCATGCCTTCAACATATAGCTCGCCCCCTTCATGAATGCAGACTTGGTCGGCTTCGGCTGCTTCGGGATCTTGATCGGCCGGTTGGGCCGATCCGCCTTCACTTCGGTCGTCAAACCATCTGTCATCGGGATTGACCGCATATGCAACTCTGCTTGGTCCTTTCTCCCTACCCTGTCGTTCGTCCGTCTTCCTCTGAGTGGGCAAAACCAGTTCCGCGATCGGGACGTGGCCTCGGCCAATACGTTCAGCCGGATCCGGCGACGGCCGGCTCCGCGTCAATATTTTAGAAGGGGTCCGGTACTCGGGTTTATCCACCATCGGAGTCTGGTCCTCTTCTAATTCTTCCTCTTCGCTGACAAGATCGGTGGTTGCCTGAAAAGCCAGGTTTTGCCACTCGATATAGCGTCTTGAGCCAATAGTGACATAGCCCGGCCGGCGGGGCACCTTGTCCTCAGCCAGCCACATTCCAATGATCACGTCTTCATGCAAGGTGAGGGGCCTTTCCGAGATGTTGGTCACGCTTATAGAGTTGAGATGACCATCCCCTTTGACAAACGAGGGTACCCAGCACTCGCCCCTTGTCAGCCATAACTTACGCCGCCTGTCGTGTGGTCGTACCATTACTTCCACCGCTTTTCCCACTGGCACCGTTACAAACTGACCTAACTTGAGGAACTGGACGTGGGCGCCATATAAGGGCCGCCGGCCGGCCAGCTGGATCTGTACCTCGTCCGGCAACGTTAATGTTCCATGCGATAAGTCCAGCCGTATGCCGGCCGGGACCATAAAGTCCATGCCCAAAATTGCATCCTGCCCGGCCAGCTTGCCTACCCAGGCGGTGAAGTAATATACCAAAGACCCAGCTAACGTAATCTTGACTCTTGTCCTTCCTTGGGTCATGTATGAACATTCTCCAATGCCGATACATTCCTGCCGCTTCGTCTCGTCTATCTCACACCCCACCTTACGAGCAAAGGTGGTGTCTACGATAGACACTTCCGCGCCAGAGTCGAACAGCATGGTAGCTTTCTGGTTATTGATTTTCCCATCTGCCTTGGCCTGCTTGAACCATTTATCCGGCGAATGATACTTCCAATAACCTCGCGACTCGCCAGGTAACAGGTTTAATTCCATTCGCACTTCAGACCGGGAATACTCATCCGTCCGTATACTGCTCACCAGGAAGGGGCCAGCCGTGCCGGCCGGGGACCGGATGACGTAATCGTCAAACTTACATGTATTGTCGGTTATCCTTTGCTTTGCTTCTTGATTATCCTCTTTACCGACATATGCATAGATACTAACACTAGACCGCTCGACTCGAACCAGATTCCAACCTGGCGAGCGATCTAGTTTAACATCTTTTCCACTCCGGGCGGCAGCATTCCAGCATGCTTGGTCGGGACGTACCACTTCTTCATCTGGTTGTAGAATTCTTCAATTGGGCACAGTCCCGCCTCATGCACCTCCCCGCAAGTCTTACACGTAAACAGGCAGTGTTCCGCCGGGTGTCCCTTCCTCTCGCATTTCTTGCACGTCAGCCGCTTCCAACAGCTCCGGTCGTCATGCTTGATGGACCCACAGTGGGTGCACTTGCGCCTGGGGTAATCCTGGTCAGCTCGAGCCGGAAAACTCTTCGACTGACCGGACCCGGCTGGCAGCCTGGACGGCTGGCTGGCTTCTGCCGAGAAAAGGTACCGATACTGTTCCTCCTCAGACTCGCCCCCAGATCGCTGATACTCCTCTTCCGAGCTGGTCGCGTCTGACTCTCGGGCGACCATGCGGACGGCCCGGGCCGTCCTGGTAGATGGCGGCCGGCCTCCTTGCTCCGCGTTAAATCGGGACTTGAAACGACCGGTTCCGACTGCCGCCTTGGGGACTTGCTTCTTCGCCCTTAGGTACGTGCGCAACGTCAATTCCAGCTCCGTCGTATTCTTCAACCGCAGTAACGCCAGCTGGTCTGCCAGCTCCCGATCGTCCAACGTGCTGATGAAATGTTCCACATGTTCACGGGCGGCTTCCGACCGGCTGGCATCTTCTTTAACGGGGATATCCGCCCTCATGCCAGCGACATTTAAGCGATGGAGATACTCCAGGGGGGTCTCATCCGCTCGCTTCTTGGTGTGGAAATATTGTCGCGCCGCTGACGTTCCAGATCCGCAGTATTGTTCCTCGAACGCGCCGGCTAATCCCCTCCAGTTTCCTCGGATTTCCCGGCTGAGCTGTTGGATCCAGCTTTTCGTTGGACCTTTCATCAAATCCCCAAAGATCAGGCATTTCTCGTAGTCCGACGTCCGGTCTCTGAGAAATGCCGACTTCGTCTTGCTCAGCCATCCTCGGGCTTGGTCCTCGTCCGTGTCGCGTCCGGTGAAGTCTTTCAGCTCGGACGTGGCCGACATTCGCACCCTCGTGATCGCTCCTGAATCTGCATCAAACGCTTGGGTCGAGGCCATATGGGCTCGGCGGGCCATCCCCAGATCCAAGTCATCCGGATCGTAATGGTACTTGGCCGACTTGACGGATTCCATATTCACGTCGCTGAGAGACAGCTTCCTATTTGTTGGCCGACGTCCGGCCCGGCGACCTGTCTGGCGGCTCGGCGGGGCGGCATGGGGTTCACTCTGCTTGGACTGCACCGACTCCATGTCTTCGTCACTCGGCTCCCTCGCATAGTACTGGACTGGTTCGGACGCCTGCGTTCCACGACGAGCTGGCTGGTCCGGTGACTTCGGACTGCCGCGGCTGGCGCTCAGCCGACGCTGCTCTTCCAAGTATCGCTCCATCATCGCCGAAAACATGTTTTGCAGGTGATCCGGCACCTGAACGCTCTCTTGAGGGGCGACTTGGGGGGCGACTTGAGGGGCGGCCGGGCTGCCAGATTGACATTCCTTTTTGATCCGCCCATCCGCGTCTTCGTCTTCCTCCTTCGGTTCTGGATCCGCCGTCGCCGTCCGCCAGGCCTGTACGCTGTACTGGCCGGCGTTCTTCCGCTCGGGCGTACCCGGGTCCTCACGTCCTCCAAGCCTCATGGCCGTCGCCACACGCGCTGCTCCCCTTGGGCCAAGCGTCATGCGGGTGATACCCACCGATGAATCAGATGAGTCCGCTTCCGAAGGGGCAGACTCGTACTGCGAAGAGCCTGAGTGTATCTCGGCCGGTCCGCTTGTTGCCGGCGGCGTGGACGGCGCCACTCCAGTCGTAGCTGTCATCTTCTTCGACGGCGGCGAGCAACCCACTAGCGGTACCAAACGGTCGTCCAGTGCGCTGGACGCCTCTTTCAACTTGTCCATCTTCAGATCAAACAACTCGTTCGGATCAAACACGCCGGTGTTAATGCCGGCTTGTTTGAGTTGATCGAATAGTCCTCTAATAAGGGACACGTGGCCGTCTGAGAGAGTGGGGGGAGAGACGGGACCTTTCAATCCGCCTATGATCTTCGGCCGTGTTATTTTCAGCACCTTATCTGTCCGCAAGAATTGCCCCAACTCGTGAAGATGGAAAGCACGCTCCAAATCTATATCCGTCGATAAGCCGTCCTGCTTCTCTTCTCCCTCTTCGAAACGCGGTTTATCTTTGTGGGTCGGATAATCCAATTCCTGCCAAACCGGTTTCTTTAGGGGTAGGGGGGCCAGATCGCGACTTGGTCCCGATCCGGCCGGCTTCCCACTCCGGTCGTATCCGACTTCCGCTTTTTCTTCCTTAATTTTTTCTTTTATATCCATAATATGCATTTGTTCGTTAGGATCATGGTCGGAACCATGATCCTTCCTCGGACTATGGCGACTTGCACCATAGTCCGATCCGGCTCCATCCGTGTGGCGGCCGGCACTGCAGTAAGTAGTACCGTAATCCGCCCCCGGCGGAGCCTCTAGGGGAGTAACTTCTTCTTTAATGTCAACCTCGAACTCCCCCAATCCGAGTCGACCATCGCATCCTTCCATCTTCAGCAGCATTGGGGGCGATATGCCTTCCCCCAATGCACCCGACACAACATCGTCAACAAATTTGACAGGTTTAGGTCTTTCGCCCGCTAGGGACTCGCGGTGATATCCAGGGTCACCAAGAGATCCGGCCACGCGCACCATTGTGGTGTAGTCGCTCTCAGAAAATCTTCCTGAGACGCGAACACCCACGGGGGTCCCAGACGACTGACTATCGGAGGGGATACTCCGTCCATCCGAGTCATGATCCGATCCGGCATCCGGCCGGCTAGATCGGTCACTTCCATCCGCTTGATCGTGACTGCTCGGATGTTGCATGTTGAAAGCTCACCTTGTGTACCCGTCAGTACTGGGTGATTTGCTCTCCTGGTGGACCCTAGGGCGAAAAGTGTAAATCCGTCCAATAGGGAGATGAGGGTTAGGACTAGGGGTAGCTCCTGGGCGGAAATCGTCACCGGGGAGCTCGTCTGGCAATAAACTTGAACTTTGTATAGTGCCGGCTGGGCCGAGAATAGTCGATCGGCCAGCTAAACCAATAAGACACTTGAAGTTTGTATAGTACCGGCTGGACCGAGAATAATCAATCAGCCAGCTAAACCAATAACAATGAAGGCGAATCCAAATGTGTATGTAAGGTAGATATAACTCCACACTCTTCCACAGAAGGCCAAAATAACACCACTTCCCAATACTTAATACCGTGTTCAAAACACGGGCGACTTGAGGTGAGTATACGAAGTCGCCGCGACTCCCAGTCAGGGGACTTCCGGTGGGTTAACTTAACCTTCCCCGGGCAAACCAATAACAGCAAGAGAGGACCTTGTTAGCCCTCTGCCGTGAACCAATAAAAGCGACTTGCGTCTAAGAAAGCGAAACGTATACT
>MIQA02016577.1:0-26223 GCA_001887855.2 Sclerospora graminicola
GCATCCGGCTAAGGGCGACATTTCAGACAATCCGGTGCGGGCATCCATCATCATTAGTCCGTTAATTTCTGGAACACTTCACCACAATGGCTGTGACCGTGATGTCCAGTGTGTCACAATCCCAGTAGATGTCATCATAACGTTGGTTTAAGTGCCATTGTTTTCCTGTTGTCAAACCAGTCCCAACGATCTTTCTGGTACCAGCCACTTTCCAGTGTACATACTTGAAACGTTCTGGCGTCCATAACAGCCAAAGATGACCAGCTGTACCTATGTCTTCTCCAAGTTGTACTCTTGGAGAACACAGAATTATCGCTAATAGCCATATGTCTACTTTGGCTCGAGTATGTCCACTGGAGTCTTTGTTTATGACTTGCTACTGAAACTGGGTCAGCGATATCCTCGTAATGCGTAGGTCTCGGACGTTTATCATAGGCATTCGATCATACTTTAGTGGCGCCAAGGTAACTGAAGGCCCTTCAGTTATCCATGGGTTAGTTAACCAATTGAACGTACCCCAATACGGTGTAAAGAAGTCTGGACTCAGCGCATACCAAGGGATGGTATCAATATCTAGTTGAACCTCGATAAATTCCCCATGCTTGACAGCGGTCGATGGTTTAAAGTGTTGGGTTCGACACTCGCCCTAAATTAGTCTCTAGTACCTTTCCAATGGAGTATGTTCTTCTTTTGTAGGCCCTAAAGACCTCGCTAGGTATTGTCGCACTGAGTAACTTGCCCTTCATCTGCACGCCTTACCCGTAGTCGACCTGAGCGACAAGGAGATATCCATAAGTTAATGGTGCTATGTCCAAATAATTGACACCAATTCTGCCATGCTTACAAATATCTATCTCTGGGTTCTAGAAGCCACATGGTAGCTTCCTTGATGGCAAGGGTGTGAATTGCCATAGGGATCGAAATCAAACCTAAACCGCATGCCGACTTGGGAATAAAAAGCAGGTGTGGCGAAACCTTATGACGGCTACGCTCCGTAGTGAGTTGTTTGCTCCAAATAAATTGTTTCTGGAGATGGATAAACTCTTTGTAGGTTTTCTCATCCGGTAGGAAAGCTTTTGCCGTGAACAGAATAGCCGACAAGGCTATCGCATTAAAAATGAGACTTTTTCCGCTACTGAAGTCTCACACTTGCTTGCTGTTAATAGTCTTCTCTGGAGAGCCCGTATTCGCCCCGCCCAGTTTATCTCCAGCAGTTTCTTCCGTCCTATCTGATAACCCAAATAGCAGATGGCGTCATTTTGCTGCACAATCGGAATACTCATCCCCTGGTCCATTTGATGTGAAGTCTCTAAGTAAAGAATATGGGTTTTCGCAGGTTTCATCTTCAACCCAGAAATAAGCCCAAATTGCTCCACTATTGCTAACGCTTGAGAAACTTGCCCTCCTTTTGTAAAAATATTGTTGAATCATCAACAAACGCCGAAAATTTATGGTTCTGTTGGGATTCATCGCCGGTTATCGAAACCCCTACTATATTCCTCACCTGGAGAATCGCCATACCAAGCGGTTCAACTACTAGAATAAATAGCAGAGGGGCTAAAGGACAGCCCTGCTGAATACCAGACACAATCTCCAAAGGTTAAGAAATCTCACCATTCACTAAAAACATGGCTGTCGTTCCATTGTGCAAAGCCCACATCAAAAATATGAAGCGTTGTGAGAAACCAAATTTCTTTAGTGTGGCCATCAAGTAATGACGATCCACTGTATCATAAGCCTTTGCGAAATCAATTAATAATATACCACTACTGTTTTCTTCTGTTTTTGCTGCCGTTCCGTTCATTTGACGTAAGATTTCCATCATAATCACTACTGCTCGATCCATTCGACTCCCATGTACGAAACACCTGCTGAGAATCCCCGATGGGTCTCCCCAAAAACTTCTGTAGATGTAGCGCAAGTATCTTCGCAAAACCCTTGTTGCTGGTTTGTAAGAGGGAGATGGGACGGTAATCCATAGCATCCGTCGAATCTCCTTTCGGTTTAAACGGGATAATAACTGCTTCCAGGAAAGAGACTGGAGGGGGTGCTCCTTGAAAAATATCATTGTACACCAGTACTACTTCCGGTATTAAATCGTCTGCAAAGTCCTTGTAAGGCCCTTGTTCAAGTGCCGGAATGGCGTTCTGTACTGTAAAATAGTGACACATGATTGGACAAAAAAATTTGGTGTTTGGCACATTGGTGTTCCGAGATCGTGGTATTCCGGAACACCTCCATGAGGTGTTCTGAAAAGAGCACATTTGTACCGAAATCATATATGAAGTAATATACATAATAGAGATAGCAGTATAATAGTAGATTGTGCGTATGCTGCGAGTCCTCGCCCGAAGCCTTCGGCACGACCCAAGGGAAATCGATAATTACACGATGCACAGCCCTTAGACATCAATACATGTAGTACAGCGCGCATGCTCATATAATGTGTGGTGCAGGTGGGTATGTACATGGACAGTGTCCGGAACATCGTTTCTGAACGATCAGAATTACATAACCCTAAACCTTGTTTCGGTACAGTACAGCGTGCCAGCACTTGAACAAGGGCCTAAAAGTCATTATTTAGTCTGTCCGGTCCTCCCGCTTTCCGCCTTTCAAGCCTGCGAATTGCAAGTTTGATATCTGCTTCTGTGATCGGTGCAAGTAAGAGTTCATTTTCCAATCCAGTGACTTGCCGCTCGGTCCAATTTCCAACGAGATCAGCGAGCTTACTTTCTATTTTGTACTCCCGTACTTTACCGTGTCTGTGCCCCAAAATTTTATTCCCCCACCCATGCAAACTTGTTAGGAATGCCAGTGTCTGTATGATTAGAAAACTGGGGGTCTGTAATAGTGATGTGTGACACTCGTTGGTCTGATTCCCACGTTGCTGTACGTCGAAAAAGTCATCGTATAGTGTCGTTAGATCTTTAAAAGCGTCTGCATACTCTCACCTGATTTGTTTTTGCAACTTTACTCGCAGTGATAAGTAGAATTTGCTCTCTGGTAGTTACCATCTCATACAACGCCTGCTCGAGAGTTTTGGCCTTCCAACGACTTCATTGAGCTCCGCGTTTTCTGACATGTTCGATGACCTGAATCCAGCTATTGCGTAACCTGTCCCAATTAGAAGCATCAGTCTGGGTTAGAAAGATCTTCGTGTGCATAAATGTCCGAGTCTCTTGTATTACGCGTTGTTTGCCGGCTCCTTGAATCATATATTGAAGTCGAAAATGTTGATATTTTTTGTGTGGAGGCCTTTCCGGACACCTTAAATGTAACTCCACTTGCTCGTGATCTGATGGGACCCCCGGCCTGTTTGTTGTTACACTATGCACCCACTCAAAAAATAGATCTGGGAGATAAAAGCTGTCTAATCTTCTCCCTCTCCAAAAAGTGAAATCTGTGAATTCAGTAATCTCGTCGAGATTCCACGCCGAAAATTGAACTAGTGTCGCGTCTTGAAGTTGACAAATTGATATTAAACGGGATAATTCATGACATTCAGTTGTGCGTCCTCTATTTGCTCCATTTCGGTCCAGCATTGGAGATTCAACACAATTGATGTCTCCACCAATTACTGCGTTTGAAAATGTTCAAAATTCCACACTACTAACCCTCGAAAAAAATTGGATCTTTTTATGTCAGTATCCGACGGAGCGTAAATGTTTACAACCCGCCAATCACCCAGTTTAATGCTCATTATCCTAGATGACCATACCGTCTGCTGCCACGGAAAAGTTCTCAACTCGGTGTTAGGAAATATTAAAATGTCCAGTCCTCCTGTGTTAGATGGTGCCACTATGGTGGAGTGGTCCAGAAATAAGGGGTCCACATATGGATGCTGATTGGTGGTTATCGAAACACCCATCAAGACGGAACCGTTGATGGGTGGGACGAGCTGGTTCAACTTAGGATGACGTAAGTGATAACAAGTTATCGTGAAAGTGTGGAGAAAAGCATGGTGTTGCCGTTGTTGCACCTCGTCCCAGAGAACAATGGATCGGCCAAGAATCACGACCAGACGCGAATATTTAGATGCCGGATTGGGTTGATTTTAAGAACGGAGCGGTTAAGACATGTGTACCAGAGCAGGTTTTTGGATAATTTGGTATAGTGGATGTGATGGAACATGATCATTGGAGCCGATTATCGCCGATCCAAGTGGTTCAAGTGACGTGGTATTGAGATCTCAGCTGACCGACTAAATGAGTTGGATCAGCCTTAGGACACGAAGATTAAGCGTATGAAGGAACCTTGTGCGTAAAAATGGTGAGCTCCATGGGATATATCAGTCGAAGCGAGTTGCGAAGAACAACAAACCGGCTCCGAATTGGCGTTAGAGGATCAGATCAAGTCCGACTTCAAGAGGAGTACTGATTCCGAACCGACCTCGCGAGTTTAGCGAATGTTAGACGTTAAGGACAGGTTTAATAAGTTAAGGATGTCGGTTTCTAGTCGATTCCGAGGTGGTTCGTGGTGATCTCGAGGTGATTCGGAGCTGGTTCGACCTGGTTTTGAGCCGGTCCTGAACTGATCTGGATCGGTCCCGAATCAGCTTCCAGGTGCTGAAAAAGGAGAAACCAAGTCAAGATCAGTGCTGAATCGGATGCACAACATCCCAAGAAAGCCGATCCAAAGCTGTTTTTGAGCTGATACTTGAAGATCGGGTTGGTTGAAGATCAGCTGAGAACCGGGTCAGGATCGGTTGAAGATCGTTCTAAAGTGGCACAGATCAGGTTGAAAAAGCGTTGAAGATTGATCTATGGTGATACCGGGACAACGTTATGACAAGATGGTCAAGACTGAAGTATAACGTGGGTCACCTAAGTTGGTGTACGGTACATTAGGTATTAGATATTGCATTTTAAATAACAGGATTGAATTGACCCCTTAAGCAAAAAAGAGTCGTTCCGCCACGTGTCGCGGTCATTGGGAAAACAGGGTTAACTATACCCCTGTAGCTCAACTAAATTTCCTGTTAAGACGCGCATAGACGCATTTTGGCTTACCGGAAGTCCCCCGACGGGATTGTTGAAGGTTCTCACCCCTCATCCCTCACGTCCACGCAATTGGAACACGTTTTTTTATTGAAAAGGTTTTGTGGAGATAACGTTTTGGTGTTACTGTGGAAGATCTTGGTTATATCGTGGTTTTTCGTGGTTTTTTGGTTAGTTCCCGTTTCTTGGTTGGTCCGGTCGGTTGAAGTATCACGACCCGGCCTTTGCGGTACTTACACATAGTATCACCCCGTATTTGTCCTCCGGTGAAGGTTTCCACCCGAGATCACCCCCGTCTCGAGAAGGTCACATCCTCCGACCTGATTCGAATCATCCCTCTCATCTAAAGTCCACCTGAGTGATGGTACCACCGAAGATCAATGGGTACACAAGGTGAGATGAAATTAAACATGGATTCCATCGTACATGACGACCGGTCAGATGACCGGGAGGATCGGATCAGTCATCATAGTGATGGTTTATCCGATCCTGATGCCTGTCAGGATCAACGGATTACCCTCTTTGATAGTTGGTCGTCCGGGCTAGTGGGAATCCGACCCCCCCCCAAAAAAAAACTTCGGTTATGGATTTGGATATCAGCTCCACCACAATGGTGCGCGTGCCCGGATCACTTGGTGACTCTGGATATCACCGTGATTCCTCTGAAGATGAGAAAGATATAAAGATCAAAGTGGAGAAAACGTTTTTGGGTGTATTGGAGGAAGGCGTATCGTCTCCGATGCTGTCCAAATTTAAAGGAAGCGATGGTCGACCTGGTCCGGTGGAGTTTCAGGTCAAAATTAAGGTCCCCACAAGGCTCTGAACGGAGCAGATCCGGGTTATAGTAAAATTAACTATAATCCGGGAAAGGATCGAGGTGCCGACCTCGATCCGATGCGTAAAAGAAAATTGGAAAAGATAAAAAAAAAACTTGGGGGCGGATCAATATGATCCACCTAAAAAATATGTGAAACCTAAACCAAAGATGTTCGAGGAAGATGTAGAAAAGACCGAAACATCTGAAAAACCACGGTTCAAGATGTTGAACGCTTGTTTTACCTTCGCGAGTCTCCCAAATTCCTGACTAACAACCGAGTGATGAGAATCATCAAGCCTTAGATCATTGGCAAGCTGGAAGGTCGAGCAACAAGGCCGGTCATCACCTGTAGCCAGCTCGACCTGATCAGAAACCTCCTGACCCAGATCGACGAATTCGGTTTCACTACTGGTGCGTTCGCCGCGAATACTTTGTTCGATCTAGACCAAGGAACGATCAGAGAAGCTATGGTAACAAACACTATATACCTGGCTTCATTGCTCGGGGCGAATCCAGTGGTCCTGTCACCGCCGGTTAATCCTTCACACCGATCACAGCTGGTCGAGTATCCTATGGATGTCAAATCGATTTATCAATCATCCCTGTCTGGGGTGGATTCTACTGATTCTTCGGTCGGAGTGACTCGTATGACATTGGTCCCGAAAGGAATCAGGCAGACCGACTCCAAAACCGAGTCGCAGAACAGAAAAAGGAAGCCTGAACCGGGTCGAGTCGGATCAGAAGACAGTTTTCGAAGATGCTCAAGAAACTGCACAAAATGACCCGACTCCAAACAATTGTCGTACCTGAAGTTCCGGAGCAAATGAGAACTATGTTTACGTCTATGATGAACCGGTTCGTGAGAGAACAACATGGATTGCACCAGTACGTACCCGGACAGGGGCAATCATGGCAACCAAGGCCAAAAGTGAGTCAACCAACGGTAAAACCGGTCCGTAGATGTGTATCAGTCCGATCAGCCGGGATGGTCCGATCAATATGTCAAACCAGCCATCAGGATTGACTGGATAAATCACCCTCACGTAGTGATGTGGATATGGAATCAGACGGAGGAATCAGTCAACACTTCGATCCAGACAACTTCGATATGGATGCCTCGTAAGGCAAATATGGATTTTTACAGGCATTTGATAGTGATTCTGGAACGATCACTCGGATCCGGATGTAGGCTCTCTGAGTTGAAAGACTTAACCGGCAAAGACGTGGATGATGATCAGGCGAGAGTCTGGCTCAGCCGAACGAAATCAGCATTTTTAAGGGACAAGACACCAGAAGGTGAAAGATGTCTGATTTTTGTTGATCTGATGAAAGGTCCGGCCAAGAATTGGTTCAAGCAGTTTAGTCGAGAGGTACGTTTAAAGTGGCCTCAACTGTGTGAGGAATTTGAGAAGCAATATTGCAACTCAGGGGTATCCGCCGCGCGACAATACTACCATATGAAGAAAAGATACGATGAAACACCGATCGAATATCTACATCGATTGAATGCTGCTGGTTTGAGAGACAAAATGCCGATCAAAGATCCACGACATGCGCATATGGCTTGCGAACACGTTGAACACATTATCGGCACCTTGAACAACCGTGATCTGGCCGATAAACTAATCCTTCTTCGTATAAGTAACGCTGAAGAACTGGAACTGACCTTGAGAACGTTACAACGAGCCAAAATCCGAGAGCCCAAGGTCGAGATAGGACCGAATCGACATCGATTGAAACCACATCCGGACCAGGTCAAGACACCAGCGGCCCGACCAGCGAGAGTGATCCGGATGATTGCGAAAGAATCGGATAGCTCTAGTTCAGGAGAAGAAAGTGGCCGGTCAAGCTTAGGCTGAGATGGAGAGCAATATCGCCATATCTTCACGGCGGAACCGGTACTCCGTCCGAGATCATCAACTAACGGCGTTGATGGACGGGAATTGGGCGGAAACCAGCCCGATTCGGACCGACCTCGCAAGAAATGTGTGCATTGTGGGTCAACTAAGCACGGCGATCGTGATTGTTGGGAGAGATTTACGTGCGGGAAATGTGATCGTAAAGGTCATCCTTCCGATCATTATTTTTTTCTTGTGCAAGACTTGTGGGAAGATTCATGATGCAGGTTCCTGCCCGATTGAAGGGTTTTTCAATCAGATGCGCAAGACCAAACATACCGGCATGCTTCCACCGGATGTCGAGAAAATGCTAAACTAGATCGCTCGCCAGGTTGGAATCTGGTTCGAGTCGAGCGATCTAACTTCAGCATTTATGCATACGTCGGTAGCAGAAAAAAGTTCGAGAAAAAGGAGATAACCTACAATACATGTTCTATTTCAAATTGTGCCGATCGGTGTGCGATTTATAGTCTCAGAGTGGACGAGTATTCCCGATCGAGTGTGATCATGGAGTTAGACGTACTGCCTGGTTAATCTCGAGGATACTGGAAGTATAATCTCGAGGATACTGGAAGTATCACTCTCCCGACAAGTGGTTTAAGCAAGCAAAAGCTAATGGGATAATCAAGAATGAAAAAGTCACTATTGTTTTACTCTGGGGCAGAAGTCTCGATTATCGACTCCGCCTTTGCTCGTATGGTGGGATGCCGTATAGGCAGTACCCAGAGGCAAGAATGTGTTGGGTTCGGTGAAAGTTCATACAAGACCGAAGGATGGTCACGTGCCAAGATCACCTTGGCCGGTTCCCTGGTCTACTATTTCAATGCTTGGATCGACCGGTTAGCCTGTCAGAACGCAATATTGGGAATGGATTTCATGGTTCCGGCCGGTATACGGCTTGATCTTTGTCATGAAACCCTGACCTTTCCGGACGAAGTGCAGATACAGTTATCTGACCGACGTCCGTTGTATGGCTTCCGCATGCAAATGGTCAAAATGGGTCAGTATGAAAATTTTGTTGTAGCCCGATCGGCTGATGTGATGATCCGGTCGACCGATCGACAGCAGAAGCTATGGTTAACTCGGGGTGAACGATGGGTACCAACTTTCGTGAAAGGGGTCGGTAGATCAAGTTATATCAGGTTACCAACATATCGAATCAGCCACTGATTGTTCATGAAGACATGATCCTAGGGATGTGGTTGTCCGAAGGGAAAGTGCCTCGACAGATGGGGTATGTCTCAGTGGGATCACGAAGATACATTGAATGGCAGAATTTGGTATATCAAGCCACCACGGACCTGATCAGTGATAAATATTTGGTAGACGAAGATACCTCACTTTCAATTAAAAACCGGAGTATACAACTCCGACCAAGCTACTGATCAAGGGATCGTCGGTGAAGACGATGGGTGGAAGTTGTGTCGAAAAAGGTCCGCAGATTTTAAATGTTACTAAAACCGGATCACTGATTACCCTGACCCGCCAGATGGAAATAATGATGATCCGACAAAGACGACCCTGATACTAACGAAATTGGTGAGAACCTCGATTTGGTGGGGACAACGGAACGTGAATCTGTCGTAGTTGCCGAAAATGAAGTGGAACCCGAAGAAAATCACCAATCGGCTAGGGGCGATCCAGGCTGATACCGAGCCGGAGGGAATAGATCCGGTGGATAAACAAGTATGTATACACGAAGGTGGTGACGAATACATTGAAGACATCGAAAAACAGATGGCGGTTTTGCCAGAAGTATTACCCAACATACCTGAGGTCACCCAGGAGGATCTACAAGTCATCCCGAAGTAAACACTCCCGAACAGATTGATCAAGTAAAAAGGATCATCTGGAAAAGGCGGTATTTATTGACCGGGAAGGGTAATGCCTTACCTCCAGCTGCCTGTGGAGTTGTTCGTGATATTGATGTGGGAATGCTAGACCGATCGCCCAACGTTGTCGTAAAGTCGCACCACAATATCGGGAAAATTTGTCCGGCCTGATCAAGGGCCTGTTGGGTACGAAAATCATCTGACCCTCAACATCGCAGTGGGCATCACTGATCATGATCGTGATAAAAAAGAACGGAGTTGATATTCGACTCTGTATCAACTATAGGGTGGTGAACCGCCTCGCGAAGGTGATGGTTTACCCAATGCCCTTGATAAATGATTTACTTGAGGATCTGGATAAAGTCTTATGGTTTTGTTCACTGGACATGGCTAGTGGTTTCTGGGTCGTTTCGATGACTGATCGTGCTCGGGAGATATAAGCTTTTGCTCCACTTTTTGGCCTCTTCGAATGGAAGCAGGAACGGCAGCGGTATTCGTATCCAGGAGTGTGGTACTTTGTTTCCCCAATGACAATGGTGACTCAAAACCCGAGCTCTTGACACCAAGTGCAAGCCCGATACCCTTCTTTTTATCCTTTTTCGACGATAAACTCAAGGATGGTTTACTCGACGCCGTGACCTCGAAGGCTGTCGAGTCGTCATCTACAGGCAGTGGTCGAAAAAAAGGCCTGAAACGCTGCGGTACCAGTACTCGCGGGATCGATACAGTGATAAAATGATCCCGTAAACAAGTTATGGTAGAGCTTGGACGTCGCATCGTAATCATAATAAAACATGCTGTCTTGATCCCAATAGATGTCATAGTCGCTTACAAACACGTATCTCCCGCCGGCAGTCTCGAACGGCGATGGCCACAGTTTCTTGGGTTCTTCAAATTAAGGCACACTTGAGCAGCGGCATCATCTAAAAGCGCATTGACATCTGCGGCCACGTGGTGCTGTTGTATGGGATATGCAATGGTTGGGCATGTAGGTAGTAGAAGTAGTGACACCCTTGCAGATTAGCTTGTTTGGAACTTTGAAAGACGACGGACACCTCGACGGGAGTATTATGCACAATCAGGCCTTGACATTGCTTCGGAGCATATGTCGCCGTCTAGTCAGAAATAAAACATAAAAATGTGGGTCAGTTATTTCCACGCAATGTCCTGACGCAACCTCTCACTTCAATTGCGTCAGGACATTGCGTGGAAATGCCTGACCCACATTTTTAACGCAAAAAAAAACGCAAAGCCACGCGATAAGTTGGTCACAGGGAGATGATATTTGCACCCCTTTTCTTCGATCACCGCACCCCCTGTACCTCGTTTATGGTATGTTTTACCACGGTATTGTGGACACTACTAATTAAAAGGAAGCAAAACATCACATGTTCCTATTCATTCCTCATGTCACTTATCAATGGTTAATCAAATTATGCAATCACAGGACACTTTGATTCGTAGCCTAACGGAAGACTTACAAATCCGGTAGAAGACGGGCCAAATGTGTGGTGATAGCATAAGCCCGCATATTGTGAGTGACTGTTGGTAACATGTGCCTATCCGAATTGTATGGATGAAATGGCTGAATGCGAAACATCTGGTCTGTCATGCTAGCTATTTTTAGTTGTCCTGAATCCCGAGCCATTCGTTCTTCTAGAACTGCAACGGTAACAGCAGCAGCTGTACAACGTGTGTTGAATTCGAATCTCCAGGCTCATTTAACAATCTCCAATAAACATCAAGAATGGGACTACGTGACTCTACGCGAAGACTTTTTCGATAGTCACTCAGCACGTGCTTATCGAAGACGCTATCGGAATGCATGAGCTGAAGACAAAGGGATTAATTTGTAAGCGGAAAATGTTCAAGAAAAGCTAAATGTCTCTCCGTCCATGTATTGGAAGCATTGTTGAGGCTACGTCTGCCCAAGACCCTACGTTCTAAGCCCACAAATTTAAAACGATGCTCTTCATTTGGTATTTATCTCTATTGCCGGTAAACTCCTGGTGCGTCGATGACGTCTGGCGGTGAGACACGAGCTTGTGGCACGTTTTGAACTGCGCGAGCCATCCCGTCGAGGCCTTGAACGAGGAATTGCTCGCGTTCTCCTCGTCGTTGTCGCAACTACTGCCGCTACCGCCATCGGCAGACTCGGCCCGTCGCTGGGCCTTGTGCAGGAGCCGCGCCTTTGCCTGGATGTACTGGTACTTCACGCGCAGACCCTTCTTATTGCGGTCTTTAACCCAGGCGTGGAAACCGTCCTCCAAGTCGGTGTACTGCGCCTTGCAGCCTCATCCCGACAGTCGACGAGCCTTCTTGATCGAGGTGGTAGAGTCCTTCATCTGCTGTAGAAGAGCGGAGCGATGGTCGTGCCAGTTGCGGATGCACTTAGAGTCGACGCCGAACTTCTTGGTCGTCGCCTGAAACCCGTGGCATTTTACGCCCGCCTGGTTGAAGTCCAGCGCCTACAGCTTCAATTTCGTAGTATAGCTCTTGCGCTTGTTCATGGTTTTCGATTTGGTTTCTGACAGTGAGACAACGAACGATTTTCTCGACACGCATTTTCTATATAAAGTCCCTAGGGCTTAGATTGTAGTGGGGCTAATAATCGCGCAGAAATGACCATATTGTCATCAGAGGCAAAATTCGTGGCCATTCGAATATAGTCCCTACGGCTTGTTTTCGGGGGAAGACGGTAGGGGCACAGCCCCTTTTGCTACTTGCGCACCCCTGTACCATGAAATAAGTACATCGTACCGTAAAGAATGAAGTCAACGCTCTTGCTAAATTAAAAAGAGATAATAACAAAAAATGATACAGGTCAAGAAAACGTAGCTGATGCATAACCAATGAACACTTGTTTTATAAGTCTTTAAAGACTGGCAATACAATTGTACCAATATAGAATTAGAGCTGCGACTAGCCTGTATTATTAATAGCGTGCTGGTCAAAATCTGACTCGGCGCTACAGACTTATTATTCCTTGGCAGCTTAACATCTAGTCTGTCCGTATTCGAAACACTCTTTTTTCTATTTCAATTATGATATCCAGATCGCCCGGACGAACGGTTTAAGCTATAGGTCTAGGTCGTCCGAGCTAAAAAAAAATTCATAGCAAGACCATCCAGCAACCTATTATCAACAAACTACATAGCGAGCATAAAATAGTTCATTCTTCCAATTATATGTTTCTTCTTGATTCAAAACCAGATGCAGTTAAACAACATCTAAGCTCAATCTTTAACATACGTTAGAGGATTGTAGTTCATTACAAAAGAGGGTCAAACAATTTACAGGTAAAATCGAAGCATTAAAGCATATTGACGTCATAAAAATCAGAATTAAAGGAAAGAGCAGAAGCTTTTGCCTATTAATGTTCCTTAATTGATTTCTTGATAGCTCTCGCAGCTCTTAGCTTTAGCGTTTTTGGCGATTACACCCCTTTAGTCTATCATTTGAGCGCCTGATAATCACCAATAAATTAGCATGTGGCAGGTCAACGAAGAGAAGATATTGTCAGCTTTTGAGGTGAAATCGTTGGACTCTCTTTTGCTACAAATACGGCTAAAAATGACGGTTCTGTTGTGCGCACGTCACCTTCATTCTTTTACGGAACGTTGTACCTACTTTACGGTACAGGGGTGTGCACCTAGTGGCTCCCTAAAATTATTATTATTTATCGGTTTAATTAGGGAAATTATAAGTGTACCTCACTTTTGTTACGTGTACCTCAGTCTGGCTATAGTTACTGTAACTGGACATATGGACTACTATAACAACAACAATACCAGTATTGCGTACGACTGGCAGCGTGCAAAGCGCGCCCCATACGTTACGTTCTGCGTCATGTGCCGCGTCCATTTCCACGTTGTTTTCGCCGTCCGAGTCCTCATCACCCTGGACGACAACTCCTTCATCGTCATCCTCCCTGACAAAATCGTCTCCATCATTGCTTTCATCACTGCAAGTATCATCTATCCTTTCTTTGCCATCTTCTTCACTTCGTTCTCAGTGTGCATTAACGTTCGACAGGTTGGACACACAATATTACTGCATGACAGCCGTCACACAAACATTAGGATCAAAGACAACTCTACGTGCAAGCCTTCGTTCGCATTGATGTCTAATAAAAAAGTACTGGTTAAAGCAACTTGCATGCATCGCATGACCACATGGCAGCACATTCACACTCTCCAGCGAGTCAAACATCAACTATAGCATAAATAAAAAGAATCAGAGCAGTATTAGGTAATTCGTTCACAATAACCACTCACATCAACACAGATAGGACACTCCCGATGCATTGACCCTTCCAGACACTTGTGCTAAGCCTCTAGCGAGTGTGGAAAGCATCCGCAGCACTTAATAGAATGATAATAATTTTCTCGACTTCCCACACTGTTGTATTCGAAGTAAGTGAATCATTATTAACGCATCCAAGTGAATCATTATTAACGCATCCAATAAGAGATAACACTTTAAATAAAGCTATTAGCGCACCGACAGATGCCACATTGACGCAAAGAAAAAATTTCTTTTCCAGTCCTCGTCGTCAAATAAGTTGCAAATTGAGCAAAAATACGCAGCCATATTTTCGTGGTAGCCGATACACTCCTGGGCGCACTACACAAGCCGCCACAAGTTGCAGTAAGTAGGCGGATTTAACCAGATACACCAACGGGACCGAGAGCACTAGTTGTTGAGTCAGACCCACGTCTTCCATCTGCGTCATCGCCACAGGGGTGCTGATCATTTGGCGATCACGCGAGCTTGACAAGGCTAGAGTGGTTGCTCAGTTGCTGTTGATTGTGAGCTGTTGTGGTCAAAGTCTGCAAATGACCCGCCCTTTCCAACGTTTGGCTGGAATTGTTGTGGAGACCGCGCAAATACTGATTTCGTCGATAACAGTACACAATCGAAAATACACGGTTGGTTTGCATACAATTCCCATAAAAAACACGTTGTATGTGCCAAAGATACGTTAACTGTGTTTGTTATCTAATCATACGTATAAAAAATGGAATTGTGAGAAAAGAGACGGGTACAAAAATGTCAAGCCCACGGAGATGCAATCATCGAGATCTCGCAAATTGAAGTTGACTTAATCGCTTAATCAGTGTTGTGGCCAGTGGGAAAAGGCGTGACGAGTCGCTGTTTGACTCTCTCGAATAGCTTCACCACTACCTCCAAGAGACAATATTATGAATATGATACAGCGCTACCAGCTGCTAGACAAACGGCTTAACCTGCTCCAGACACCAACGCCTCAACCACGCCTTGTTGTACGTTATTCATATCCTAGCCTGCAGCTTGTGCGAGTATTTTGGGCCTTAGGAGGCAGCACAATACGTCACAGCCTTGATGCCGGGGACCCTTTTTGTAAGAATCTTCTTTATTTGCGTTGGTAGCGAAACTTGCGGGGTAATGGACCGGTGCCACCCGCACACATTGATATCAAAATTGATATTGCGCTCTCAGTGAGTTATGTGTAGCAAGTGTCATCGTCGTTTTTGTTGCTGGAGGGATATATTCCGTGCAATTTTGGAGATCTACTATGTCTGCTTCACCTTGACGATACGAATATCGAGGATCGTGTCAAGTCCGAGGAAAGGAAGTACATCATGTTTAGGTAGGCCGTGAGTGAGATTGCAGGGTTGATACAAACGTTTTTGATGGAAAGATAATCCCAGTGCCACCGCCATGTTGTTAGTGTAGAATCTAATGGCGTGTTGTTAACTCTTTTGGAAATGAATGGGAGGCATTGTCTCAAGCGGGAGTTCCCGTAGGATACGTGTTTATTTACATGGGCGAGACCATCTAATCGTGTTAATGAGCTTTGCAACGTACACAAAGCTGAATTGGTTTCGTCAAATGTCCAAAATAGAATCAGAAAAAACCAAAATTATTCGACACCTCTTCATAAACGATATAAACCATCACAAATGTGGTAAAGCGATCAGAAAATGTTGCGAATGAAGTGGACCACACATGGCCGTTGATTGGTGACGATGGAATACCCATCAACATAAGACGGTTGATGGGTGGGAAAGGCCGATCGCATTTACGATGAAAAGGTGGCGGACAACGGGTATTCGCGATGTGAAGAAATCAGCCAAGTACTGTCATTACGCCCAGTCCCAGACACTGATGGAATGGTGGAGATCACGATCATGATCATGATCACAATTACTAAGTGGAGTTCCCGTGGATGTACAACGAGTGGGAAATACAGCAATTGGTGACATGACGTGTCAGGGACAGTCATCTAGCCGATCTACGAACTGTGTAGTTGTTGAAGGGGATTATGACACGAAGTTTCGGCCCGATCGGCAAGATATGAAGATCAGATGTGGAATGAGATGGGGCATATGGAATAGCGAGTTGTGTGAGCGATGATGACCGATGGATTTATCCGAGGATGACGTGACAAGGCCCGATTAGGCCCGATCAGCCGAGATCAGTGTGATATGGTTGCCCTGACGGGGTATGAAGGTCGGAAGTATGGCTGAGCAGATGAATGAAGTCGTGGTGATGGTGACCCAGAGAGTTCCCGAGGTGATCAAGGGCTGATCGCCCTGATCACTGCCTGATCACTCGGCTGATCACTATGCCGATCGTGATCGGGGCTGATCAGTCTCTGATCAGCGTCCAGAAGCGAAAGCAGTTGAAGTTCTTAGTCAAGTCGAGCTGGATATGAAGTGAACAAGTATCAGAAGGGCAGATCTCAAGTGGTTTCCAAGTCGTTTATCGAAGATCGGGATGGGTTGAAGATCTTTACAGGAGTCGGGTCGTGATCAGGGCAGAAGTGGTACAGATCAGCTTGAAGGTGCAGCTAGGATGGGCAAGGTGGTGCTATGCAACCGTGCGACGAAGTAAATAGGTTCGAAGTATAGATCAGGCATGAGTTGGTGTATGGTACACTAGGTATAGGACATTGCATATATAATAACAGGTTTTGATTTTCCCCCTAAGCAAAGAGTCGCTCCGCCACGTGTTGCGGTCATTGGGAGCACAGGGTTGATTAGTCCCCTCTTGCTCAACTAATTCCCGGTTAAGACGCGCTTAGACGCATTTTGGCTTACCGGAAGACCCCCGACGGGTTTGTTTTAGGTGATCAAACCTCACCCCCAACGCGCACGTGTTTAGAACACGTTAATAATATTGGAAAAGGTTTTGTGGAGATAACGTTTGTGGATTACTGTGGAAGATCGTGGTTTGATCGCGTTTTCTTGGTTTCTTATTATCTCTCTCTCATTGGCTGGCCTGATCGGACGAACTTTCCCGATCAGTGCCTAGATACTGATTAAGTATCGACCCCAACCCGTTCTCCGGTGAAGATTTCCACCCGAGGACACCCCCCGTCTCGAGAAGGTCATCCCCTCCGACCTGATCAAGATCATCGTTTTCGTCACCGAGTCCACCTAAGTGAGTGTAACCACCCCCGATCAACGGGTACACAAGGTGAGATGAAGATAAACATAGATCCTGACGCGCATGAAGACCGGCCAGATGACCGGGAGGATCAGATCAGTCACCATAATGGTGATTCATCTGATTCTGATGCTGATCAGGATCGACGGAGTACCCCCTCCGATAGTTGGTCGTCCGGGCCAGTGGGTATCCGGATTCCGCCCAAGACTTCGGTCATGGATTTGGAAATCGGCTCCACCACAATGGTGCGCGTGCCCGGATCACTTGGTGACTCAGGATATCACCGTGATTCCTTTGATGATGAAAAAGATGTGAAAATCAAAGTGGAGGAAACTTTTTCGGGTGTATTGGAGGAAGGCGTATCGCCTCCGATGCTGTCCATATCTAAAGGAAGCGATGGTCGACCTGGTCTGGTGGAGTGCCAGGTCGAAATTAAAGATGAAACAACTCCCCACATGGCCCCGATCGGGGCCGATCTGGGTTATAGTAAAGTTAACTATAACCCAGGAAAGGATCGAGGTGCTAACCTTGATCCTATGCATAAGAAGAAAATGGAAAAAGAAAGAAAAAACATGGGGGCGGATCATTGTGATCCACCTAAAAAATATGTGAAACCTAAACCGAAGATCTTCGAGGAAGACGAAGAGAAGACCGAACCAGCCGAGAAGACCACTGTTCAAGATGTGGAACGACTGTTCTATCTTCGAGAGTTTCACAAGTTCCTGGCTACCAACCGAGTGATGAAGATCATTAAACCTAAGATCATCGGGAAGCTTGAAGGTCGAGCGACCAGGCCGGTGATCACAGGCAGTCAACTTGATCTGATCAGGAACCTCTTGGCGCAGATCGACGAAGTTGGCTTCACTACTGGTGCCTTCGACGCGAATATGCTGTTCGATCTGGATCAAGGGACGATCAGAGAAGCTATGACAACTCTGTATGATCACCTTGCCTCGTTACTCGGGGCGAACCCCGTGGTCCAGTCGCCGATCGCGGATCCTTCACACCGATCACAGTTGGTTGAATATCCTATGGATATTGAGTCGATATATCAATCGTCATCACAATCTGGAGCGGCCTCCACCGACTCCTCGGTTGGGATAACACGTATGACGTTGGGCCCGAAAGGGATCAAGCAGATCGACCCCAAGATCGAGTCGCAGAACAGGAAAAGGAAGCCTGAACCTGGTCGAGTCGGATCGGATGATAGTTTTGAAGATGCTCAAGAAGTTCCACAGAACAATCCGACTCCCAGCAGTGACCATACCAACATGCCGGAGGTCCCAGAGCAAATGAGAACCATGTTCGCGACTATGATGAACCGATTTGCGAGTGAACAATATGGATTACCTCAGTACACACCTGGGCAAGGACAACCATGGCGATCAGCATCAAACATGAATCAATCCGCTGAGAAACCGGTCAAGAAACCCGTGGACGTGGATATGGAATCAGTCCGATCAGCCGGAATTGTTCGATCGATATGCCAGGTCGGTCACCAAGATCGATTTCACAGATCACCCCCACGTAGTGATGTGGACATGGAGTCAGAAGGAGAGATCAGTCAGCATTTCGATCCGGATGATCTGGACATTGAGATGCCTCGTAGGGCGAATATGGCCTCCGCGCAGGCATTTGACAGTGATTCCGGAACGATCACCCGAGTGCGAATGTCTGCGATCTCGGAATTGAAAGATTTTACCGGCAAGGATATGGATGATGATCAGGCCAGAGCTTGGTTGAGTCGGACGAAATCAGCCTTTTTGAGAGACAAGACACCGGAAGGTGAAAGATGTCTGATCTTCGCTGATCTAATGAAAGGTCCGGCCAAGAACTGGCTTAAACAGCTGAGTCGAGAAGTGCGTTTGAAGTGGCCTCGGTTGTGTGAAGAGTTTGAAGAGCAGTATTGCAACTCGGGGTGTCTGTCGCTAGACAGTATTACCACATGAAGAAAAGATCCGACGAGACGCCGATCGAATACTTACATCGGCTGAACGTTGCTGGTCTACGCGCGAAAATGCCGATCAAGGACCCACGACACCCGGATATAGCTCGCGAGCATGTCGAACACTTCATTGGCACTCTGGATAATCGTGATCTGGCTGATCAGCTAACCCTGCTCCGTATAAAGGACTCAGAGCAACTGGAACTGACTCTGAGGACGCTGCAGCGGGCCAAAAGTCGACAGCCCAAGGTCGAGGTAGGATCGAACCGGTACCGGTCAAAGCCACACCCTGATCAGGGCAAGATACCGGCAGCACGACCAGCCAGAGCAATTCGGATGATCACGAAGGAATCAGACAGTTCCGGTTCGGAAGAGGAAAGTGGTCAGTCAAGTCTGAGCTCGGACGAGGAACAGTATCGTCATATCTTTACGACGGAGCCAGTGTATCGCCCGAGATCATCGGCTAATGGCATGGATGGACGGAAACCTGGTGGTATTCAACCTGATCAGGACCGATCTCGTAAGAAATGTGTGCATTGTGGGTCGACCAAACATGGAGATCGTGATTGTTGGAAAAGAATTACGTGTGGAAAATGTGATCGTAAAGGTCACCCTTCTGATCATTGCTTTTTCGTATGCAAAACTTGTGGGAAGCTTCATGACGCCGGTGCCTGCCCTATTGAAGAATTTTTTAATCTGATGCGCAAGTGGTATGTGCCGACTAAACATGCTGGTATGCTTCCACCAGATGTCGAGAAGATGTTAAACTAGATCGCTCGCCAGGTTGGAATCTGGTTCGAGCCGAGCGATCTACGTTCTGCATTTATGCATATGTCGGTAGCGGAGATAATTTTGAGGAAAAGAAGATAACCGACAATACATGTTCTAATTCAAATTGCATCGATCGATGTCCGATCTACAGTCTCAGAGTGGATGAATATTCCCGATCGGACGTGATCATGGAGTTGGATCTACTGCCCGGTGAATCCCGAGGATACTGGAAGTATCACTCTCCCGACAAGTGGTTTAAACAGGCTAAAGCTAATGGAAAGATCAACAATGAAAAAGCCACTATTCTATTTGACTCTGGGGCAGAAGTCTCGATCATCGACTCCGCCTTTGCTCGTAAGGTGGGATGTCGTATAGACAGTACCCAGAGGCAAGAATGTGTTGGGATCGGCGAAAGTTCATATATGACGGAAGGACGATCACGTGTTAAAATCACCTTGGCAGGATCCCTGGTCTATTATTTTAATGCTTGGGTTGGCCGGTTAGCCGGTCAAGACGCGATACTGGGAATGGATTTTATGGTACCAGCCGGTATACGACTTGACCTTTCTCATGGAACCCTGACTCTGCCAGATGAGGTGCAGATTCAGTTATCCGGCCGACGACCTTTATATGGTACTCATGTACGAATGCTAAAAATGGGTCAGTACGAGAACATCGGGGTGTCCCGATCAGTCGATGTCATGATTCGGCCGAGTGATCGGCAACAGAAATTGTGGCTAACCCGTGGTGAACGATGGGTACCAACGTTCGTTAAAGGTATCGGCAGATCAAGCTACATCAGGGTCACGAATATATCCGATCAGCCGCTGATCGTCCACGAAGACATGATCTTAGGGATGTGGCTACCCGAAGGGAAAGTACCTCGACAGATCGGGTATGTCTCAGTGGGATCACGAAGATATATTGAATGGCAGAATCTGGCTTATCAAGCCACCACGGACCTGATCAGTGACGAAGACTCAGCGGATGAAGACACTTCACCTATGGTCGAGAAGCCGGAATATTCTACGCCGACCAAGTTGCTGATCAGGAGACCACCGATCGAAGCGACAGGGGAAAGCCGGGTCAAAAAAGGTCCACAAATATTGAGTATTATTAGACCCGGCTCACCGAAAACAGCGGATCCAGAAAGCGGAAATGACGATGAGGAGTTCAGGAACGATCATGAGAAGAAAAGGAGGATGAATCTGCCGAAGTCATTACGGAGGAAAGTGAGCCCGAAGTAGATCACCAGTCGGATGACTTACAAGGGGCGACTCAAGATGATACCGATCAGAAAAAGGCAGATCAGGTAGACGAACAAGTGTGTATACATGAAGGTGGTGATCAGTACATTGAAGGTATCGAGAAGCAGATGGCCGTTTTACCGGAAGTATCGCCCAATATGCCAGAAGTCACCATGGAAGATCTACAGGTCGGTGATCCCGAAGTGAACACTCCCGAGCAGATCGATCAGCTAAAGAAGATCATCTGGAAAAGGCGCCACTTACTGATGGGGAAAGGTAACGCCCTACCCCCAGCCGCATTCGGAGCTGTTTGTGATATAGACGTGGGAAATGCGAGGCCGATCGCTCAGCGTTGTCGTAAAGTTGCACCTCAATACCGGGAAAAGTTATCCGATTTGATCAAGGGCTTGTTGAGTACAAAAATCATCCGACCATCAACATCGCAGTGGGCATCACCGATCGTGATCGTGATTAAGAAGAATGGGGTTGATATTCGATTGTGTATCGACTATAGAATGGTGAATCGCCTCACGAAGTTGATGGTCTATCCGATGCCCCTGATCAACGATTTATTAGAAGATCTGGATAAAGTTTTATGGTTTTGTTCGCTGGATATGGCTAGTGGTTTCTGGGTGGTTTCGATGACTGATCGCGCTCGAGAGATCTCGGCTTTCGTTACACCTTTTGGGCTTTTTGAATGGAATCGGATGCCGTTTGGATTAAAGAATGCCCCACAGATCTACCAGAGGCTGATCGACAATGCTCTCTATGGGTATTTCCAGATCAGTGCTGATCGGGAAGCCACCGATTACATGATGTGTTTACGGAAGGTAAACCAGACCAAGATCAGGGCCGATCAGTATTGGGAAGGCGATCATACATAGATGACATCTTGGTCACGGCAACATCCTGGGATATGCTGTGCGATAACGTCGAACGACTCCTAGACACCTGCGAGCGCTGGAATTTGTCGATCAGTGTGGTCAAGAGTTTCTGGGGTCAACCCAAGGTCGCTTACCTCGGCCATAACGTATCGATCCAAGGTTTGGAAGCGAATCCGAAAGATCTAGCCGCTCTCAGCAACTTACCTTTCCCCCGATCGTTGAAGGCCATGCAATCCTTCCTCGGATCTCTGAATTAGTATAGCAGATTTATCGAAGACTTCTCGATTTACGCCGCTATACTATATGAACTGAAGGAAGTTGATTATCATGGGCTACGAGAACGTGATCGGGTAGGAAGATCACCAATTGAGACTGATCACGAAGTTGAAGTTACTGAAATGGATCTCAAGACTAGATCACTGATCGATCGAACTGATCCAGGGTCAGAGGACCATATGAAGCGAGCTATGGTAGCTTTCAGTATGTTGAAGGCGAAGATGATCTCGACGCCGATATTGAAACACTTCGATCCGGAGAAGATTCCCGTGGTAATTCTATACGCCAGTAAATGGGCAATATCAGCCGCACTGGTCCAAGATCACGACGGAGTTTATTGCCCGGTGACGTTCACAAGCCGAACATTAAAACCGAACGAAGTTAACTATGGTATTGTGGATAAGGAGGTGCTAGCATTATTACGTGTATTGGATGTTTGTTACTCTATGCTGGTAACTAGATCGATTAAGGTATTGTCCAGGCGATCTAGTTTGGCGTGGTTACTGTCAGCGAGTGGTTTAGACGGGAGACTGGGGCGATGGGCAGCGGTGTTATCTCAGTGGACTTTGGAGATCATCAAGTGCACCAAGGGCGAAGAAGAAATTCTTGGAACACTAGCAGCCAGCATCACGCCCCGATCAGAAGTCGATGAAGCCCTGATCGAGGTCGCTCCTCGGAAGCAACCACGAGAATCGATCACTATACCCCCACCGATCGTCGGCTCGGAGGAAGATCTGATCGTTGTAAGTTTCGACGGATCAGCGAGTGTGAAGAAAGGCGTGGGGGCGTATAGCGCGCTGTTATGGAAACTGCCAGAATGGACTGTCATATCGGCCGGTTCAGATTACACTCCAGGTATCACGGTCAATGAGGCCGAATATCGTGGTCTGCTGCTAGGTTTGGATCTCTTGCAAGAGCAAAAGATCGGAAGAGTAATCATATGCGGAGATTCAAACCTGGTAATTCGGCAGATCACTGGAGAGATCGATTGCAAAGCACCACGTTTGAAGTTGCTGAATGATCGCGTTATGAAAGCTTTACGTGGATGGCCAAGGCATGATCTTTTACATGTGAAGCGTGATTGGAATCGGAGTGCAGATCACCTAGCCACTATGGCCATGCGTGATCAGACCGGATCAATAGTTACTGATCAAGCATTGCTGGAGGAACTGGTGGAGATCAATAGACTGCCTGAGCTGATTCGTGCGGAAGATGAAAAGGAAGCAGCCCAGATCTCGATCATGACGAGATCGCGAGCCAGATCACCACCTAACAGATCACTCTCTCGAGAAAGCCTAACAGAAGAAATACAGGAGATGCAGATCGAAAGAATTCTCAAGGCACAAGACGAGGAAAAATGGGTCGTTGATTTGAAGGCGTTTCTAAAGGGTGATCTGGAGAAGCTGAGCCAGGATAAAGCAAAAGATTGTGCTAAGATCGCGTTCAACTATGAGATCGACGAAAATGATCTATTGTTTTACTATGTCCAAGCTGATCAGGCCGATGTAGATCTGGACCGATCAGCAAGGCTCGTGATCCCGGAGACTTTACAAGCTGATATCTTACACCATTATCACGTCAGTTTGGAGGGTGGCCACCAGGGCGTAGGTCGAACGTATCACAGGATTCGCAAACATTTTCATTGGAGAGGCTTATACAAAAGTTTGTCGGGACATGTACGGATTGCGAAACCGGAAAAGGTATGCCGAACATCCGGGGTAGATCACCTGAAAATATCCAGGCGACCTACCCTTTCCAAGTGATAGCGATGGATCACATACCGTCCCTGCCAAAATCGTTCAAGGGCAACACAGAGTTGCTGATCTGGACTGATCTGTTCACGGGATTGGTGATCGCGAAAGCGGGATCTACCCGAACAGCCCAACAAGTCGCTTGCAGTTACGAAAAATGTGTTTTTCGACGGTTTGGAGCCAGTGAAGTGATCAGGCATGATCGCGAACCAGGTTTCATGGCCGAAGTTTTTCGATCATTCAATCAGATGCTTGGCCAGAAACAGAGCGCAACCATGGCATACCGTCCGCAGGCGAATGGTAAGGCCGAACGTATGGTACAGACGCTAACCAGAGCTATCAAGATGTATGTCGCGGACTCCACTCAACAAGATTGGGATGAATATGCAGAGAGACTGGTGTTTGCGTTGAATTCCTCTTTCGATCGGATCAGGGGAGATACTCCTTTCTACTTGGCGTATGGTTGGGACCCCCGATCTACCATCGAGTCGGTGATCCCTGTTGGATGCACCCGAGGTCGAGATCGCGAAGCTCGTCGATGGCGTATGGGACTCCAGCGTCACTACCAACATGCGCGGGAACAAGTCAACGAACGATTGCGGAGGGCCATCCAAGAAAGAGCTGATCGGAACAATGATCAGGCCGATTCGCACAATATCGAGCCGGGATCAAGGGTTTGGCTTTACTTGGATCGCGTGAAAGAAGGATATGCCAAGAAGTTAGCACATCTGTGGCATGGACCGTTCCGTATAGCCGAACTGATCGGTGATCATGCCGCTCGGTTGATTACTGCAGGTACCGATTACGGAATTTTCCCGATCGTCCATTTGTCGAAGCTGAAACTGGTTCGGGAATACCCTGATCGGCCTAAAACCAGGCTGTTATGCGATGATCAGCCAAGGTTTGACTTCGACGAAGCTCTCTTGCCCGAGGATAGTGGGAAAGAACGTTGGACCAGAACGAATTTGAAGTGGAAAAGATTTTGGATACCCGATCAGGCAAGAGGACCCGATTTGGTCGAACCCATCGTGATTACTTGGTTCGATGGAAGGGTTATGACGATCCCGAGTGGGTAGATGAACGTGATCTGAACTGTGGAGCTCTACTAAGAGAATTTGAACGTGATCGGGTGAGACGAAATCGATTTGGAGTGATGCAAACCCACGAAGAGGGCAACCAGGAGTCTCAATAGCCTGGGTTGACATATTGTGACAGATCAGCCAAGTGTAATGGTCGAGCAAGTGGAGATCAGGGTGGTTGAGCTGGTTTGGAGTAAATGGATATATATACATATAATGCACGAGAACTACATTTGCATACATGTGAACGATCGATATACAAGATGGAGGCAATAGTGGGACCTGAATGGGAAGTGCGAATATGGAACGTGAAAATTATCAAGAACTGTCGTGATATATTAATGATTACGGAAAAAACGAAACGGAAGCTGGTTGTCACGACAATCACGGGTCATACTTCGTGCGCAGGCGAGAAACCGCGAACCCCGGATGATCCATGGGGCTTGATCGGAACTGGTTCCGCCAAGGCTCCTGCTGATCGGTCCAGATCAGGGAATCACGCAACGTGCCGATCGGAGTTGGATGTCCATAACCGGGATACCACTCCCCGCCGTCAGCCTTGAGTCCTCGCGATCCCGCCCGACGAACAGGTAAATGCAGCACGGCAGGAAACAAGAAAACGTCCAGATCGCACTCGCCATGTTGAATCCCATTGACCACATGGTCGCAGATCGCAGCCCAGGCAGCCCTAGCTTTTGCGCGTCGACGCTTGCGAGCATGATGGTAATGCTCAATCCACGCGGCCTTGCGTATCGTCGCCGTGATCGGGAAATGGTGGGTCGCCTCCCATATCGCTTGAATATGTTCCTGGTAATACAGGGCCAAACGTCCCTGCAGATCAACAAACCAGGGGCGATTGGGAAACGCCAGCCCGGGCATAGGCGTCATGAGGACATCCCAAGGTGCTGAATCGATCAGAAGCTCGATAGCGCCTCTGGTCAGCACACTCGGTTGCCACTGCTTGTCCTTGGGCGCCGACGATCTTGTCGGAAAGATCCATCCTGGCGGGCGGGACCACAAGCGAGGGACGAGTTTGTGCCTCACAGCAAGAACCTGAGGCGTCAGATCCCATACCTGATCAGCACTCCAAGGTTTCCGAGTTGCCATGTGAGCAGAAGTCGGCTTGCCCTGCATGACGACGTATAAATCCATGAACCTTTGGTTCGGATTATTGCTGTAATCGTCCTGCTCGATCGACGACCGGCTCGCCGGGATGAAAACTCCCGTGAAATTGGGTGGTGGGGCGATCACTGTCCTATTGACCGGTGGAGGAACGTTGGGAACAGCCGGAG
>MIQA02016580.1:0-13947 GCA_001887855.2 Sclerospora graminicola
TACAGACCTGGAGCGTGCTCGCCATCTTCACGAGTTGGGGCAGTTCTTGCGGACGGATAAGGTGCTGAAAATAACACGGCCGAAAATCCTAGGCGGATTAAAAGGTCCCGTCTCTCCCCCATCCCTCTCAGATGGCCACGTGTCTCTTATTAGAGGACTATTCGATCAACTCCAACAAGCAGGCATTAACACCGGCGTGTTCGATCCGAACGAGCTTTTCGATCTGAAGGTGGACAAGTTGAAGGAGGCTTCCAGTGCACTGCACGACCGCTTGGTATCGTTAGTGGGCTGTTCTCCGTCGGAGAAGATGACAGCCACGACTAGAGTGGCGCCGTCCACGCCGCCGGCAGCAAGCAGACCGGCCGGAATACACTCGGGTTCTTCTGAGGTCGAGTCTGCACCCTCGGAAGCGGACTCATCCGACTCATCGGTGGGTATTACCCGTATGACGCTTGACCCAAGGGGAGCGGCTCGTATGGCGACGGCCATGAGGTTTGGAGGACATGAAGATCCGGATACGCCCGAGCGGAAGAAAGCCAGTCAGTACAGCGTACAGACTCGGACGGCGACGGCGGATCCAGAGCCGAAGGAGGAAGACGCGGATGGGCGGATCAAAAAGGAATGTCGATCTGGCAGCCCGGCCGCCCCCCAAGTCGCCCCGCGAGCCGACCCCCAGGCGAGCCTTCAAGTGCCGGATCACCTGCATAACATGTTTTCGGCGATGATGGAACGATACTTGGAAGAGCAGCGTCGGCTGAGTGCCAGCCGCGGCAGTCCGAAGTCACCGGACCAGCCGGCTCGTCGTGGGAGTCAGGCGTCCGAGCCAGTCCAGTACTATGCGAGGGAGCCGAGTGACGAAGACATGGAGTCGGTGCAGTCCAAGCAGAGTGAGCCCCATGCCGACCCACCGAGCCGCCAGACGGGTCGCCGAACCGGACGGCGGCCAACAATTAGGAAGCTGTCTCTTAGCGACGTGGATATGGAATCCGTCAAGTCGGCCAAGTACCACTACGATCCGGATGACCTGGAAGTGGGGATGGCTCGCCGAGCCAACATGGCCTCGGCCCAAGCGTTTGATCCGGACTCAGGAGCGATTACAAGGGTGCGGATGTCAGCCACGTCCGAGCTAAAGGATTTCACTGGACGAGACATGGACGAGGACCAAGCCCGAGGATGGCTGAGCAAGACGAAGTCGGCATTTCTCAGAGACCGGACACCGGACTATGAGAAGTGCCTGATCTTCGGAGACTTGATGAAAGGTCCAGCGAAAAACTGGATCCAACAGCTCAGCCGGGAAGTCCGAGTTATTTGGAAGGGATTGCTGAAGCGTTCGGAGAACAATATTGTGGATCTGGAATGTCGGTGGCGCGCCAATGTTTCCACACCAAGAAGCGGGCGGACGAGACCCCTCTGGAGTATCTCCATTGCCTAAATGTCGCTGGCATGAGGGCGAATATACCGATTAAAGAAGATGCCAGCCAGTCGGAAGCCGCTCGTGAACAAGTGGAGCATTTTATCGGCACGTTGGACGATCGGGAGCTGGCGGACCAGCCGGCGTTACTGCGATTGAAGAATACCACGGAGCTGGAATTGACGCTGCGCACCTACCAAAGAGCGAAGAAGCGAGGTCCCAAGGCGGCAGTTGGAACCGGCCAAATCAAGTCCCGTTTTAACTCGGATCAAGGAAGCCGGCCGCCATCTACCAGGACAGCCCGAGCCGTCCGCATGGTCGCCCGAGAGTCGGATGCAACTAGTTCGGAAGAGGAATACCAGCGGTCTGAGGGCGAGTCCGAGGAAGAACAATACCGGTACTTGTTCTCGGCGGAAGCCAGTCAGCCATCCAGGCTGCCAGCTGGAATCACTCAGCCGAAGGGTTTTCAGGCTCGAAATGACCAGGATATCGGTTTCTTTATTCTTCACTTCGTTTAGCCGATACACCAGAGATTTACCCTTCTCGGTCCCCTCGTACTAAATTTTTCAAAATTACCCACTGCGGGTCCATCAAGCATGACGACCAGAGCTGTTGGAAGCGGCTGACTTGCAAGAAGTGCGAAAGGAAAGGACATCCGGTGGAACACTGCTTGTTTACCTGCAAGACTTGCGGCGAGGTGCACGAGGCGGGACTGTGTCCCATTGAAGAATTCTACAACCAGATGAAGAAGTCGTACGTCCCGACCAAGCATGCTGGAATGTTGCCGCCCGGGGTGGAAAAGATGTTAAACTAGATCGCTGGCCAGGTTGGAATCTGGTTCGAGCCGAGTGGTCTAGTGTTAGTATCAATGCATATGTCGGTAAGGAGGATAATCAAGAAGCAAAGCAAAGCGTAACCGACAATACATGTAAGTTTGACGATTACGTCATCCGGTCCCCGGGCAGCACGGCTGACCCCTTCCTGGTGAGCAGTATACGGACGGACGAAAATTCTCGGTCTGAAGTGCTTATGGAATTGAACCAGTCACCCGGCAAGTCGCGAGGTTATTGGAAATATCATTCTCCGGATAAGTGGTTCAAGCAAGCCAAGGCGGATGGCAAAATCAATGACCAGAAGGCTACCATGCTGTTTGACTCTGGCGCAGAAGTGTCTATCGTTGACACCACCTTTGCTCGTAAGGTGGGGTGTGAAATAGACGAGACGAAGCGGCAGGAGTGTATCGGCATTGGAGAAAGTTCATACATGACCCAAGGAAGGACAACAGTTAAGATTACGTTGGCTGGGTCTTTGGTGTATTACTTTACCGCCTGGGTAGGCAAGCTGGCTGGGCAGGATGCAATTCTGGGTATGGACTTTATGGTCCCAGCCGGCATACGATTGGATTTATCGCATGGAACATTGACGTTGCTGGATGAGGTACAGATCCAGCTGGCCGGCCGGCGGCCCTTATATGGTGCCCACGTCCAGTTCCTCAAGTTAGGTCAGTTTGTAACGGTGCCAGTGGGAAAAGCGGTGGAAGTAATGGTACGGCCACACGACAGGCGGAGTAAGTTATGGCTGACAAGGGGCGAGTGCTGGGTACCTTCGTGTGTCAAAGGGGATGGTCACCTCAACTCTTTAAGCGCGACCAACATCTCGGAAAGGCCCCTCACCTTGCATGAAGACGTGATCATTGGAATGTGGCTGGCCGAGGACAAGGTGCCCCGCCGGCCGGGCTATGTCACTATTGGCTCAAGACGCTATATCGAGTGGCAAAACCTGGCCTTTCAGGCAACCACCGATTTGGTCAGCGAAGAGGAAGAAGTGGAAGAGGACCAGACTCCAATGGTGGCTAAACCAGAGTACCGGACCCCTTCTAAGATACTGACTCGGAGCCGGCCGTCGCCGGGTCCGGTTGAACGTATTGGCCGAGACTATGCCCCGATCGCTGAACTGGTTTTGCCCACCCCGATGAAGACGAACGAATGACGGAATCAGGAGAAAGGACAAGGCAGATTTACATGTGCGGTAGCCCCCGATGCCGGATGGGTTGATGCACGAGATGATGGCGGATCGACCCAGCCCTCCGATCAAAAATAGCCGAAGGCGGATCGACCCAGCCGGCCGATCAGGATCCCGAATTAGTCGAAGCTGACCAAGTCTGCATTCATGAAGGGGGCGAGCTATATGTTGAAGGCATGGAGGATCAGATGGCGGTGCTACCTGAGGTAACCCCCTGCCCACCAGCGGTTACTATTGACGATCTGCAAGTGGGAGACCCGGATGTGAACACCCCGGAAGAGATCAGCAGGCTGAAGGATATCATATGGAAAAGAAATCATCTGCTGATTGGACCAGGAAACGCACTTCCTCCGGCCGCCCATGGGGCGTTATGCGACATTGATGTGGGAAACGCCAAGCCGGTTGCACAAAGATGCCGGAGAGTCGCCCCCCAGTATCGGGAAAAGCTGTCGGAGCTTATCAAGGGATTGCTGGCCACCAAGATAATTCAGCCGTCCACCTCGCCATGGGCTTCGCCCATTGTAATCATTATCAAGAAGAATGGGGTGGATATAAGGCTGTGTATTGACTACCGGCTGGTGAACCGGCTGACTAAACTGATGGTTTACCCGATGCCGTTGATAAACGACCTGCTGGAGGATTTGGATAAAGTTTTGTGGTATTGCTCATTGGACATGGCCAGTGGATTCTGGGTGGTCTCTATGACCGATCGTGCACGGGAGATCTCTGCGTTCGTGACGCCCTTCGGGTTGTTCGAGTGGAACCGGATGCCGTTCGGTCTGAAGAATGCCCCGCAAATTTATCAACGGCTGATAGATAACGCGCTGTATGGACACTTCAAGATCAAGGCGGATCAAGATCCGGCTCTGGTGGGTGACGTGTTTACCGAAGGTGACCCGGACCCCGACCCAAAACCTTCAGTTTTGAGGCGTCGGTCTTACATTCACGACATTCTTGTGACGGCTACTACTTGGGATTTTCTGTGTGCAAAGTGGAGAAGTTGATAATTAAGTGTGAAAAGTGGAATCTTTCGATTAGTGTGGTTAAGAATTTCTGGGGAAAGACTAAGGTGACCTATTTGGGCCATCAGGTTTCGATCGCCGGATTGGAAGCTAATCCGAAGGATTTGGAGTCCTTGAGTAATCTGCCTTTCCCGCGGTCTCTAAAGGCTATGCAATCCTTTTTGGGCAGCCTGAATTACTACAGTCGGTTCATTGAGGATTTCGCGGTCTATGCTGCGGTTTTGTATGAATTACGGGAGGTGGATTACCACAAGCTGAGAGAGCAGGATAGGCAAGTGGAAGCGCGAGCCGAGCCAGCAATATCAGCCAATGGGATGCCGCCCTTGTCAACTATTTCGGCCAATGAGATGGCGCCCTTGTCTGCCCCGATAAGCAGCCGGCCGCCGAATTCCTGCGCGGCCGGCCCGGACGACCACATGACCCGAGCGATGGTAGCCTTTGGCATGTTGAAAGCAAAGATGGCGACTACACCAGTCCTGAAGCATTTTGATGTTAATAAAGTTCCTGTGGTCATCATCTACGCTATAAAGTGGGCCATCTCAGCTGCCCTTGTTCAATATCATGATGGAGTGTACTGTCCTGTGACATTCACCAGCCGGACTCTGAAGGCTAATGATGTTAACTACGGACTAGTGGATAAAGAAGTTTTGGCCTTATTGCGGATCCTGGATGTGTGCTATACTATGCTGGTGTCTCGGCCTATCAAGATGCTATCAAGACGATCGACCCTGTCATGGCTTCTGACGGCAAGTGGAATTGACGGCCGGCTAGGTAGATGGGCGGCTCTGCTGTCTCAGTGGTCTCTCGAAGTAATCAAGTGTACTAAAGGAGAAGAGGAGATACTGGGAACGTTAGCGGCCAGCATTACCCCAAGGGCAGAAGTGGAGGAAGCGCTGATAGCGATAGCGCCTCGGAAGCAGCCGCGACAATCCATCATATTACCGCCGCCAACAGTGGGACCCACGGAGGAACTAATGGTTTTGAGTTTTGACGGGTCGGCGAGTGTAAAGAAGGGAGTCGGGGCCTATAGTGCTATTTTGTGGAAGTTGCCCGAGTGGAAAGTGGTCACGGCCGCTTCAGATTTCACGCCTGGCATAACTGTGAACGAAGCAGAGTACCGAGGACTTTTACTTTGCCTAGATCTGCTGACTGGCCGGACGCAGGGGCGGATCATCATATGTGGTGATTCCAATCTGGTGATCCGGCAAATCACCGGAGAGATAGATTGCAAGGCGCCCCGGCTGAGACTGTTGAACGATCGGGTTATGTCCGCCCTGCGGAAATGGCCAGAACATGAACTGTTACATGTCAAACGGGACTGGAATAAGAGTGCAGATCACTTGGCTACGCTAGCCATGCGTGACCAAGTCGGTGTAACGGTTTCCGATCCAGGTTTGTTATCGGATTTGGCAGAGATCAATCGGCTGCCCGAACTTATCCATCCGGCCAACACGGAGGAGGTAACCCGGGTGAACGCCGTCACCCGGTCGCAAAAGCGCCGTTCTTCAGCCGCTGGCTCAACATCCTTGGAAGCAATGAGCGAGGGAATAGTGCAACAGTTACGGGCAGAGCGGATTCTCCAAGCGCAGGACGAAGAGGAGTGGATAGTGGATCTCAAGGCATACCTTAAAGGGGAAGTGGATAAACTGACCGCCGAACAAGCTAAAGAATGCTTCAAACTAGCCCCGGATTACGAAGTGGATGAAAACGGGTTGCTGTTTTTATACCGAGACGCTGACCAGCCGGAGATCGAGAGGGATAAATCCGCTCGGCTGGTCGTACCTACTACCCTACAACCGGATATCCTCCATCACTATCACGTGAGCCTAGAAGGAGGACATCAGGGCATCGGCCGGACATATCATAAAGTTAAGGCACATTTTCACTGGCGGGGCCTCTATCGCAGCGTACAAGCTTATGTGGGAAGTTGTCCGGATTGTGAAACAGGGAAGGGCCGGCCGACCATTAGAGGGCGGTCGCCTGGGAATATACAGGCCACCTATCCTTTTCAAGTCATTGCGATGGACCATATCCCGTCCTTACCCAAATCTCGAAATGGGTACACAGAGCTGCTGATCTGGACGGATTTGTTTACCGGGCTGGTCATAGCAAAGGCCAGTTCCACACGTACCGCCCAACAGGTTGCGCAAAGTTACGAGGAATGTGTGTTCAGGCGTTTCGGGGCGAGCGAGGTCATCCGGCACGATAGGGAGCCCGGATTTATGGCGGACGTATTCCGAGCTTTCAACAAGATCTTAGGACAGAAACAGAGCGCAACTATGGCTTACCGCCCGCAGGCGAACGGAAAGGCCGAAAGGATGGTCCAGACTCTGACCAGAGCCCTCAAGATGTATGTGGTGGAGGCGGATCAGTGCGACTGGGACGAATACGCGGAGAGACTGGTTTTCGCCATCAATTCGTCGTACGATCGGGTAAGGGGCGACACCCCTTTTTATTTAGCTTATGGATGGGATCCCCGATCCACTTTGGAAGCCGCCATACCAATAGGGTGCACCAGAAGCCGGGACAGAGACGCCCGTCGCTGGAGGATGGGAGTGCAACGCCACTATTCACTGGCGAGGGAACAGGTAAACGAACGCCTCCGACAAGCAATCAAGGACCGCGCCGATCAGAATAATGACCGAGCCAGAGAACACGGTATAGAGCCAGGTTCCCAGGTATGGCTGTATCTGGATCGGGTCAAGGAGGGCTATGCGCGGAAGTTAGCTCATATGTGGCATGGCCCTTTCCGAGTAGCGGAACTGGTCGGGGATCATGCAGTCAAGCTGGTTACGGCAGGCACGGATTATAACGTTTTCCCGATAGTGCATGTGTCCAAGTTGAAGTTGGTTAAACACTTCCCGGACCGCCCGAATACGCACCTGACGGTGGAGAGCGGCCGGTTCGACTTTGACGAAGCCCTGCTGCCAGAGGATAGCTGGGACAAGCCGCTAGATCCGGATGAGTACGAAGTAGAGGAGATTTTGGATGTTCGGAATGGACGGAAAACCCGGTTTGGGCGGATCCATGAAGTGTTTCTAGTGCAGTGGAAAAATTGCGAGGAACGGTCGTGGGTGGACGAGCTGGGTCTAAATTGTGGAGCCTTAATGAGAGAATTCGATCGCCGACGGGTGAGCCGAAACCGCTTCGGAGTCATGCAGACCCATGAAGAAGGTGAGGCGGAGCCAGAAAATTAGGCCATCCGGCTGCCGGACAGAAGGCACGGCCGGATTAATTAACATTTATCATCCAATCAACCGGCGGATGGAAATTCGTCTGGTCAGGAGTGGGTCGATCGGGCGTTGGAATAATCTTAGAGTCAGTATGGTGCCGGATGGAATACTTTGAGGAATCAGTAGGAGTGGTGAAGCCGGATGGGTATTTCGGATTAGAAGGATGGACAAATGGTTTCGATGTGAAAAACGGAAAGAAAGATGTATTATCGAGGCAAATGGCTATAAATGGATGAAGATGTGAAGACAGTTAAGAGCCAAAAGTAAGACTGGCCTCGTGAATCATCCCTGGCGAGTTCGGCGGGACTTGTTTCGGAGTCGGGACACGCTAAGGCCAGGATGGCAATCGAGGTCCTGCCGGTACTGGTTGCGCCACGGATCTAGACGGTCGATTTCAGCGAGCGAAGCTTGAAGAGTGGTGGCACGACCCAATCCCGGATACCAAGTCCCACTTTCGGCCGGATGCCCGCTTTTCTCCACCCGGCGGGTAGTCATATGCAGCATGATGGGATGGAGAAAAATGTCCAAGCCGCAGTGACCGAGCCGGATGCCGGCGACGACGAGGGTGCAACCCTTTGTCCAGCCCTCAGCTTCCCGGTTCCGACGCTGCTTACGGTCGGCCCGGTATCGGGCTAGAGCGGGGGACTTACGTTCGGCGTCAGCGGAGATAAAACGATGATGAGTGGACTCCCAGATGGCTTGTCCGTGCCGGGAGAGATACCCCTTACAGAGTTCACGAAGATCAGCGAACCAGCCGACATGGGGTAGGCCCATTCCGGGCATATCCGTCGCCAGTACGGTCCATGGCTTGAGAGACAGGATCGCATTCAGCGGTTCGATCGCCACAAGGTCAGGAAGCCATTCAGTGTCCTTAGGCGTGGCGGGTGCCGGTGGAAATATCCACAACGGCGGGCGAGACAATGCCCGGGCGACGAAGGCGCCAGTGAGTTCTTTGATACACAAGCCCCCCCAATTGCGCCTTGGACCAAGGGAGAGCCGCAGTCAGCTCGGAAGCCGTCATGACTTTCCGGCGGGGAATCCAAAACGGGGGAGACTCCTCGGAGGACTCCTTAGACTCGTTCTCATCAGTGAAAAAATGTCCGGGCAGGGGACCTCTCGTAGTCCTCGGCGGCGGCCTCATCGCGCCACTCTGGCAGGCTGGGCGCTCTCCACATCGGAGAAGGGGATGGACCTTGAGGGTCCGTGGGAGAGATTCCAGAGGAGAACCGAAGTAGACGAAGCCAGACGAGGAATCTCGTAAGCACGGTCACGAAGGGGCGATTTCCGGAAGCCAGCGAGCGGACGGGGCGGAGTCGAAGTGGGGTTGAACCCGGTCCCTATTGTCTCCCGAACGTTTTGCCGTGCTCGCTGGCGCGGCAGACTGTTTAACCGCTTTAGTCGCAGCGGAGGGGATGCGAGTGACGCAATCCGGCTGGCACAGACGTTTTTCCTGCATACGCGGAAGGATCCCTCGGAGAAGATGGGGAAGCCGCCTGCTCGCCAGCTTGGCACCGTGAGGAAGGGTCCTCGGAAGTATCCAGATTCGCGGAACGTGTGGCCAGTCCCGTGCTAACGGTTATCGATTCTGGGGCGGACGCCCCTGCTCCGGATGTTCGGACGCCCGCGGCAGAATCAGCAGCCAACGAGAGAGATGGCGGGATGCCCGCAGCAGAAGTATCCAACAGGAGAGGTGGCGGAGCGGGAGTGGTCGGATCGGGACCCCGCGGACAAGCTAAATCGAGGAGGTGCCTAATGACCTCCCGGATGGGAGCAGAGCCCTTCATCAGACGATCCACCGTGGAACCCACCGCGATCAGTCGGGCTCGACTCGCCTTTATAGAGGACAAACAGTCCGTGCGGCGCTGCGCAAAGTTGGAAACCACCTGTCGGGCTCTATCCACGTTCGATTGGGCCTCGGCGTTCGCGTCTTCGAGCTCTCGGACTCGACGTTGAAGCCCGGACGGCGCGGAGGCCGACCGATACAACGCTTTCTGATACTTCCCCATTTTTTTGCAAGCCGGATTCGGTGATATTCCAGATTGCTGAAGTTCACTTGCGAACTCTCCAATCGCTGGGAGAGGAGGATGTACCTCTCGTAGTGCTCCGTCACATCGCATGAGGCCTGAAAAGACTCGAGCATCAAGATACGATAGCACATGACATTCTGTTCTGAGAACGCATACAGGGTGAGTGGATTGGGAGATGGTTCTGAACAAACGAGGATGCACTTACTTTGGGACTTCACGGCGGCCGTCGCTTTCTGGTACAAGATGCGCAACGAGTCAATGGAGTCCGACAGCTGTTTTAGCGATCCCTCTCTTGAATGAGATCAGCCTTCTCACTTTCCAGCCGGCTGATGTGGCTCTGGAATTGGAGGTCAGCCAGTATCTCCCGGACCCGGGCTTCATCTGCCTGCTGATCATCCAGCCGTACGATCAGAGACAACTCAGTGTTCGCCTCCTCCAGGCTAGCTACCTGAGCGGTCAGGGAAGCGATTTGAGCTTTCAGGGTAGCCACATCGGTCTGCCCTGGACGACGCTCTAGGCCAGCAGAGCGGGCGCTTAAGCAGCCTACCGGTGGCCTCGTAGGCGTCGGGGAGTGTCCCGACAAAGGGTCAGTGTGGGTGTCTTCATGGCCAGACATAGGACAACGGAGGGGTCGAAGTGTGAAAGATGTAGTGAGCTCGTGCCTCAACCGTTGTGTGCGACAAGACTCAGGGGCGGCTGTGGTGAAGTGACTTAGAAATTAACGGACTAATGGGAAGCGAACGCACCCACCTAATTGGTGGAAATGTCGTCCCTAGCTGGATGCCCGGATCGGCCGACAAGGAATGTAATCTGGCGGCCGTTGGATGTATCTACTAGCGGGCCTGGAATCGGGCCAGATGGGTATGGTCGAGACGTGGGTAGTTGGGCTAGCGGACCAGGCGAACCGGATCACCTCGGACAGTGGACAACCGAAGGGCGGATTGGTCGGAAGGTATGGGCGAAGGATCCTGAAAGGGGTTGAGTTTCTTAGAGGACGGAGGAGGCACCAGGGTCGGACGTGGGGCTGTCAAGGAAGTGCGAGCGCCAGCGGTCGAGTTAGCTTAGGTGGATGGCCATCCGGCCAATCCGGCTAGGTTCGATGTACCGGCTGGGATGGTACCAGCTGGTTTTGGTGTACCGGCCGGGTTGTTACCAGCTGGGGTTGGTGTACCGTCCGGGTTGGTACAGCTGGGGTTGGTGTATCGGCCGGGTTGGTACAGCTGGAGTTGGTGTAGGTGTACCGGCCGCGCCGGGCCACTTCAGGTAAGACACATAACCGTCCAGCCGGGCTATTTGGGGTAGGTTACACAAAAGGGAGCATTGGACATAGGGATAAAAATCAGTAAACGTCTCGCTTTCTTAGACACAAGTCGCTTTCATTGGTTCACAGCAGAGGGCTAACAAGGTCCCCTCTTGCTGCTATTGGTTTGCCCGGGGAAGGTTAAAGTACCCACCAGAAGTCCCCTGACCGGGAGTCGCGGCGTTGCGTATACTCACCTCAAGTCGCCCGTGTTTTGAACACGGTTATATCAAGTATAGGAAAGCGTGGTAACGTTTTGGCCTACTGTGGAAGATTGTGGAGTTATATTTGGATTCCCCTTTACGTACACGTTTGGATTTACCCCCTCATTGTCATTGGTTTAGCTGGACGATCGATTATTCTCGGTCCAGCCGTCGCAGTATACAAACTTCAAGTATATTGCCAATCGAGCTCCCCGATGAAGATTTCCACCCAGGAGCTACCCCTAGTCCTAACCCTCGTCTCCTTATTCAACCGGACTTTAAACTTTTCGCCCTAGGGTCTATCAAGAGAGCGCCACCGCCAGTGCTGACGGGTATACAAGGTGAGCTTTTAACATGGATCATCCAAGTCATCACGACCAAGGTGATGGATGTGACCGATCCAGCCGGCCGGATGCCGGATCGGATCATGATTTGGATGGACGGAATACCCCTCCGATAGTCAGCCATCTGGGTGTTCGCATCTCAGGAAGAATTTCTGAGAGCGACTACACCACACTTACAAGGCTATGCATTTTTCTATTGACAGGAGCACGACCACCGGAATCATTTCTGAAGGTTTTGGTAATACCACTGCGTAAGAAAGGCGATTCCACAAACGCGCTAGATTACAGGCCTATTTCGTTACTTCAAACCAGTTACCAAATTTTTGCGAAAATCTTAGCGATCCGGCTAGAAAAGGTGTTAGGGACACTCATAGGAGATACTCAACAAGGATTTGTCCTGGAACGCTGAATGGACAAAGCAGTGGCAGTGATGATGGCGATTATTACAAATTTGGATATTGAACCGAAAGATTGTATCGAATGTCCAGGAATATTGTTCCTGGATTTTTCTAAAGCTTATGATACGGTAGACCGTACATATTTTTACTGCGTTTTATACCTATTGGTTTTCGGTTGGACTTTATTCAACTAGTGATAAATTTAAACGAGAGAACAACTGTGGAGTTTGTAGTGAATAAACAAATCTCAGATCCGCTCAAGTGATATCTGGTATCCGTCAAGGCTGTCATTTAGCTCCGCTATTATTTATAATTGTGGTGGAGCCTTTAGCCCTAGCCTTACTCCAAGACAACCAAATCCGTGGTATTCATGTCGGGAACAAAGGACAAGTCTGGAAACGCAAATTTTCATCCTTTGTGGACGATCAACTACAAGGCGTCTTATACAAAGTAGTGTGGAACGAATCGCGGTGACAGGTCTGAAAGTACAATCACAGAGGAGCAAAATGTTGTTTCTGGGAAAGATTGAAAACCGCACTTAACGTCACGGGATTTCTGTAGTCCAATATGGTGAAACCGTCAGGTACCTATGTTACGAATCAGGCTGACAACCATAAACGAGCGAAATTAGGCAATATGAATACGTAATATTAACAGGCGGTTGGCGATAGTATCAAAATGCACTACATCAGTCGCTGTTAGAGTATTACTTTTCAACGCAATAGTGGTTTCTGCCATCTTATTTACGGCGAGAGTTTATGAGCCCTCAGAAGCGGTCCTTCAGCAACTAATCCACTTGCAAAAAAGCCTCATCTGGACAAACAACAGACGGAAAGAAGGTGAGACACATATTTATTGTGGAAAGATTATCGCTCAACGGATAAAAGGTACTCCGGGGATAACAGGAACATTTCCCCGACACTACTATATACTCTCAAAACGGCTGGCGATTTGGGATTAACTGCATTAACACTGTCGATAAGAATTCAGACCGTGAAGAATGCGACGCAATGGCTGATAAGTCACTTCGATGTATATAAACATGCATGGATAATATGGAAAATGGGGCAAAATGTTGTACAAGAGATGCCACATATCTCCCCAATAAATGGCAAAGGGATTATGGGCGTGGAAATAAACAGATTATCACGGAAGACAACAACAATACATGAAGTCTTGGGGCGATGGATAAGTCCAGAGCCGGATCAACTTAGGCAAATCAAAGAGTACACACAGACCCATTTGCCGCAATTAATAGAGAAAACTAGTGGCAGTTAAAAGGGACCATCCATTGGTTTAACAAGCTGATGATCTATAGGATTCGATCTAACCGATATTCTATGTCATGTCTTATTTCAACCAATCAGGAGGCTTTCTGGGGTACCTATAATAGGGCGCGAAACCCCTGGATTCAAGTGGAACGAGCTATAGTGCTATAACCAAGGAAATACGATAGGATCCCGAAAATGAGTATTGGCTCTCTCCAGAAAGGTCGATTGACAAAAATTTTGCTTGGTAAATTCAACACACGCATACTACTTCCCACACCAGAACAAAACTGAGCAGATGGTTGGCGGCTATAGTGTTAACTTCCCCTCGTGTGGAGATCGGAGAGTATATCGGGACTTCACCGGGAGCACAGCTCTTTATATGCCCGTCAGTTCTTCAAGACTATAAGTGGACACTGATACAGCTGTGGTGTAATCGCTCTCAGAAATTCCTTCTGAGATGCGAACACCCACGGGGGGGCCCAGATGACTGACTGTCGGAGGGGGTACTCCGTCCATCCAGTTCTTGGGCCGAGCCAGCATCATGCCGGCTGGACCGGTCACTTCCATCACCTTGGCCGTGACGACTGGGGTGGTCCATCTTGTTTAAGTTCACCTTGTGTACCCAGTCAGCACTGGCGGTTACGCTCTCTTGGTGGACTCTAGGGCGAAAAGTTTAAAGTTGGTAAAATAGGTGGACGGGGTTTAGAACTAGGGTT
>MIQA02016581.1:0-11931 GCA_001887855.2 Sclerospora graminicola
GGGCCTATAGTGCTATTTTGTGGAAGTTGCCCGAGTGGAAAGTGGTCACTGCTGCTTCAGATTTCATGCCTGACATAACTGTGAGCGAAGCAGAGTACCGAGGACTTTACTTTGCCAAGATCTGCTAGCTGGCCGGACGCAGGGGCGGATCATCATATGTGGTGATTCCAATCTGGTGATCCGACGAATCACGGGAGAAATAGATTGCAAGGCGCCCCGGATGAGACTTTTGAACGATCGGGTTATGTCCACCCTGCGGAAATGGCCAGAGCATGAACTGTTACATGTCAAACGGGACTAGAATACGAGTGCAGATCACTTGGCTACGCTAGCCATGCGTGACCAAGTCGGTGTAACGGTTTCCGATCCAGGTTTGTTATCGGATTTGGCAGAGATCAATCGGCTGCCCGAACTTATCCATCCGGCCAACACGGAGGAGGTAACCCGGGTGAACGCCGTCACCCGGTCGCAAAAGCGCCGTTCTTCAGCCGCTGGCTCAACATCCTTGGAAGCAATGAGCGAGGGAATAGTGCAACAGTTACGGGCAGAGCGGATTCTCCAAGCGCAGGACGAAGAGGAGTGGATAGTGGATCTCAAGGCATACCTTAAAGGGGAAGTGGATAAACTGACCGCCGAACAAGCTAAAGAATGCTTCAAACTAGCCCCGGATTACGAAGTGGATGAAAACGGGTTGCTGTTTTTATACCGAGACGCTGACCAGCCGGAGATCGAGAGGGATAAATCCGCTCGGCTGGTCGTACCTACTACCCTACAACCGGATATCCTCCATCACTATCACGTGAGCCTAGAAGGAGGACATCAGGGCATCGGCCGGACATATCATAAAATCAAGGCACATTTTCACTGTCGGGGCCTCTACCGCAGCGTACAAGCTTATGTGGGAAGCTGTCCGGATTGTGAAACGGGGAAGGGCCGGCCGACCATTAGAGGGCGGTCGCCTGGGAATATACAGGCCACCTATCCTTTTCAAGTCATCGCGATGGACCATATCCCATCCTTACCTAAATCTCGAAATGGGTACACAGAGCTGCTGATCTGGACGGATTTGTTTACCGGACTGGTCATAGCAAAGGCCAGTTCCACACGTACCGCTCAGCAGGTTGCTCAAGGTTACGAGGAATGTGTGTTTAGACGTTTCGGAGCGAGCGAGGTCATCCGGCATGATAGGGAGCCTGGATTTATGGCGGACGTATTCCGAGCCTTCAACAAGATTCTGGGACAAAAACAGAGCGCGACCATGGCCTACCGCCCGCAAGCGAACGGGAAGGCCGAAAGGATGGTTCAAACTCTTATCCGAGCTCTCCAGATGTATGTGGTGGAGGCGGATCAGTGCGACTGGGACGAATACGCGGAGAGACTGGTTTTCGCCATCAATTCGTCGTACGATCGAGTAAGGGGCGACACCCCTTTCTATTTAGCTTATGGATGGGACCCCGATCCACTTTGGAAGCTGCCATATTAATAGGGTGCACAAGAAGCCGGGACAGAGACGCCCGTCGCTGGAGGATGGGAGTGCAACGTCACTATTCACTGGCGCGAGAACAGGTAAACGAACGCCTCCGACAAGCAATTAAGGACCGCGCTGAGCAGAATAACGACCGAGCTAGAGAACACGGTATAGAGCCAGGTTCCCAGGTATGGCTGTATCTGGATCGGGTCAAGGAGGGCTATGCGCGGAAGTTAGCTCATATGTGACATGGCCCTTTCCGAGTAGCGGAACTAGTTGGGGATCATGCAGTAAAGCTGGTTACGGCAGGCACGGATTATAACGTTTTCCCGATAGTGCATGTGTCCAAGTTGAAGTTGGTTAAACACTTCCCGGACCGCCCGAATACGCACCTGACGGTGGAGAGCGGCCGGTTCGACTTTGACGAAGCCCTGCTGCCAGAGGATAGCTGGGACAAGCCGCTAGATCCGGATGAGTACGAAGTAGAGGAGATTTTGGATGTTCGGAATGGACGGAAAACCCGGTTTGGGCGGATCCATGAAGTGTTTCTAGTGCAGTGGAAAAATTGCGAGGAACGGTCGTGGGTGGACGAGCTGGGTCTAAATTGTGGAGCCTTAATGAGAGAATTCGATCGCCGACGGGTGAGCCGAAACCGCTTCGGAGTCATGCAGACCCATGAAGAAGGTGAGGCGGAGCCAGAAAATTAGGCCATCCGGCTGCCGGACAGAAGGCACGGCCGGATTAATTGACACTAATCAGCCAATCAACCGACGGATGGAAATTAGTCTGGTCAGGAATGGGCAATCAGGTGTTGGAGTAATCTTAGAGTCAGTATGGTGCCGGATGGAAGACTTTGCGGAATTAGCAGGAGTGGTGAAGCTGGATGGGTGTTTCGGATTATAAGGATGGACAAGTGGTTTCGATGTGGAAAACGGAAAGAAAGATGTATTATCGAGGCAAATGGCCATAGAAGAATGAAGAGGTGGAAACAGTTAGAGCCAAAAATAAGACTGTCCTCGTAAATCATCTCTGGCGAGCTCGGCAGAACTTGCTTCGGAGTCGGGACACGCTGAGGCCAGGGTGGCGATCGGGGTCCTGCCGGTACTGGCTGCGCCACGGATCTTGTTGGTCGATTTCGTCGAGCGAAGCTTGGAGAGTGGAGGCATGACCCAATCCCGGATACCAAGTCCCACTTTCGGCCGGATGCCCGCTTTTCTCCACCCGGCGTAGTCATATGCAGCATGATGGGGTGGAGAAAAATGTCCAAGTCGCAGTGGCCGAGACGGATGCCGGTGACGACGAGGGTGCAAACCTTTGTCCAGCCCTCAGCTGCCCGATTCCGACGCTTCTTACGGTCGGCTTGGTATCGGGCTAGAGCGGGGAACTTACGTTCGGCGTCAGCGGGGATAAAAGGATGATGGGTGGACTCCCAGATGGCTTGTCCGTGCCGGGAGAGATACCCCTTACAGGCTTTACGAAGATCAGCAAACCAGCCGACATGGGGTAGGCCCATTTCGGGCATATCCGTCGCCAGTACGGTCCATGCGATGAGAGACAGGATCGCATTCAGCGGATCGCCACAAGATCAGGACGCCATTCAGTGATCTTAGGCGTCGTTGGTGCCGGTGGAAATATCCACCACGGTGGGCGAGACAAAGTTCGAGCGACGAAGCCGCCGGTGAGGTCTGTGATACGCAAGCCCCCCAATTGCCCCTTGGACCAAGGGAGAGCCGCAGTCAGTCCGGAAGCCGTCATGACTTTCCGGCGGGGAATCCAAAACGGGGGAGACACTTCCGAGGACTCCTTAGACTCGTTCTCATCCAGTGAAAAAATGTCCGCGGAGGGGACCTCTCGTAGTCCTCGGCGGCGGCCTCATCGCCGCCCACTTCTGGCAGGCTGGGCGCCTCCTCCACATCCGGAGAAGCGGGGATGGACCTTGAGGGTCGTGGGGAGAGATTCCGAGGAGAACCGAAGTAGACGAAGCCCGAGACGAGGATCTCGTAGCACGGTCACGAAGGGGCGATTTCCCGGAAGCCAGCGAGCCGGACGGGGCCGGAGTCGAAGTGGGGTTGGAACCCGGTCTATTGTCTCCACGAACGTTTGCCGTGCTCGCCGGCGCGGCAGACTGTTTAAGCCGTTTAGTCGCCGCGAGGGGATGGAGTGACGCAATCCGGCTGGACAGACGTTTTTTCCTGCATACCGGAGGATCCTCGGAGAACGATGGGGAAGCCGCCTGCTCGCCAGCTGGCACCGGTGGAGGGATAGGGTCTCGGGAAGTATCCCAGATTCGCGGACGTGTGGCCAGTCCCGTGCTAACGGTTATCGATTCTGGGGCGGACGCCCCTGCTCCGGATGTTCGGACGCCCGCGGCAGAATCAGCAGCCAACGAGAGAGATGGCGGGATGCCCGCAGCAGAAGTATCCAACAGGAGAGGTGGCGGAGCGGGAGTGGTCGGATCGGGACCCCGCGGACAAGCTAAATCGAGGAGGTGCCTAATGACCTCCCGGATGGGAGCAGAGCCCTTCATCAGACGATCCACCGTGGAACCCACCGCGATCAGTCGGGCTCGACTCGCCTTTATAGAGGACAAACAGTCCGTGCGGCGCTGCGCAAAGTTGGAAACCACCTGTCGGGCTCTATCCACGTTCGATTGGGCCTCGGCGTTCGCGTCTTCGAGCTCTCGGACTCGACGTTGAAGCCCGGACGGCGCGGAGGCCGACCGATACAACGCTTTCTGATACTTCCCCATTTTTTTGCAAGCCGGATTCGGTGATATTCCAGATTGCTGAAGTTCACTTGCGAACTCTCCAATCGCTGGGAGAGGAGGATGTACCTCTCGTAGTGCTCCGTCACATCGCATGAGGCCTGAAAAGACTCGAGCATCAAGATACGATAGCACATGACATTCTGTTCTGAGAACGCATACAGGGTGAGTGGATTGGGAGATGGTTCTGAACAAACGAGGATGCACTTACTTTGGGACTTCACGGCGGCCGTCGCTTTCTGGTACAAGATGCGCAACGAGTCAATGGAGTCCGACAGCTGTTTTAGCGATCCCTCTCTTGAATGAGATCAGCCTTCTCACTTTCCAGCCGGCTGATGTGGCTCTGGAATTGGAGGTCAGCCAGTATCTCCCGGACCCGGGCTTCATCTGCCTGCTGATCATCCAGCCGTACGATCAGAGACAACTCAGTGTTCGCCTCCTCCAGGCTAGCTACCTGAGCGGTCAGGGAAGCGATTTGAGCTTTCAGGGTAGCCACATCGGTCTGCCCTGGACGACGCTCTAGGCCAGCAGAGCGGGCGCTTAAGCAGCCTACCGGTGGCCTCGTAGGCGTCGGGGAGTGTCCCGACAAAGGGTCAGTGTGGGTGTCTTCATGGCCAGACATAGGACAACGGAGGGGTCGAAGTGTGAAAGATGTAGTGAGCTCGTGCCTCAACCGTTGTGTGCGACAAGACTCAGGGGCGGCTGTGGTGAAGTGACTTAGAAATTAACGGACTAATGGGAAGCGAACGCACCCACCTAATTGGTGGAAATGTCGTCCCTAGCTGGATGCCCGGATCGGCCGACAAGGAATGTAATCTGGCGGCCGTTGGATGTATCTACTAGCGGGCCTGGAATCGGGCCAGATGGGTATGGTCGAGACGTGGGTAGTTGGGCTAGCGGACCAGGCGAACCGGATCACCTCGGACAGTGGACAACCGAAGGGCGGATTGGTCGGAAGGTATGGGCGAAGGATCCTGAAAGGGGTTGAGTTTCTTAGAGGACGGAGGAGGCACCAGGGTCGGACGTGGGGCTGTCAAGGAAGTGCGAGCGCCAGCGGTCGAGTTAGCTTAGGTGGATGGCCATCCGGCCAATCCGGCTAGGTTCGATGTACCGGCTGGGATGGTACCAGCTGGTTTTGGTGTACCGGCCGGGTTGTTACCAGCTGGGGTTGGTGTACCGTCCGGGTTGGTACAGCTGGGGTTGGTGTATCGGCCGGGTTGGTACAGCTGGAGTTGGTGTAGGTGTACCGGCCGCGCCGGGCCACTTCAGGTAAGACACATAACCGTCCAGCCGGGCTATTTGGGGTAGGTTACACAAAAGGGAGCATTGGACGTAGGGATAAAAATCAGTATACGTCTCGCTTTCTTAGACACAAGTCGCTTTCATTGGTTCACAGCGGAGGGCTATCAAGGTCCCCTCTTGTTGCTATTGGTTTGCCCGGGGAAGGTTAAAGTAACCCACCGGAAGTCCCCTGACCGGGAGTTGCGGCGTTGCGTATAGTCGCCTCATGTCGCCCGTGTTTTGAACACGGTTATATCAAGTATAGGAAAGTGTGGTAACGTTTTGGCCTACTGTGGAAGATTGTGGAGTTATATTTGGATTCCCCTTTACGTACACGTTTGTATTTACCTCTTTATTGTCATTGGTTTGGCTGGACGATCGATTATTCTCGGTCCAGCCGTCGCAGTATACAAACTTCAAGTATATTGCCAATCGAGCTCCCCGATGAAGATTTCCACCCAGGAGCTACCCCTAGTCCTAACCCTCGTCTCCTTATTCAACGGACTTTAAACTTTTCGCCCTAGGGTCTAATCAAGAGAGCGCCACCGCCAGTGCTGACGGGTATACAAGGTGAGCTTTTAACATGGATCATCCAAGTCATCACGACCAAGGTGATGGATGTGACCGATCCAGCCGGCCGGATGCCGGATCGGATCATGATTTGGATGGACGGAATACCCCTCCGATAGTCAGCCATCTGGGTGTTCGCATCTCAGGAAGAATTTCTGAGAGCGACTACACCACACTTACAAGGCTATGCATTTTTCTATTGACAGGAGCACGACCACCGGAATCATTTCTGAAGGTTTTGGTAATACCACTGCGTAAGAAAGGCGATTCCACAAACGCGCTAGATTACAGGCCTATTTCGTTACTTCAAACCAGTTACCAAATTTTTGCGAAAATCTTAGCGATCCGGCTAGAAAAGGTGTTAGGGACACTCATAGGAGATACTCAACAAGGATTTGTCCTGGAACGCTGAATGGACAAAGCAGTGGCAGTGATGATGGCGATTATTACAAATTTGGATATTGAACCGAAAGATTGTATCGAATGTCCAGGAATATTGTTCCTGGATTTTTCTAAAGCTTATGATACGGTAGACCGTACATATTTTTACTGCGTTTTATACCTATTGGTTTTCGGTTGGACTTTATTCAACTAGTGATAAATTTAAACGAGAGAACAACTGTGGAGTTTGTAGTGAATAAACAAATCTCAGATCCGCTCAAGTGATATCTGGTATCCGTCAAGGCTGTCATTTAGCTCCGCTATTATTTATAATTGTGGTGGAGCCTTTAGCCCTAGCCTTACTCCAAGACAACCAAATCCGTGGTATTCATGTCGGGAACAAAGGACAAGTCTGGAAACGCAAATTTTCATCCTTTGTGGACGATCAACTACAAGGCGTCTTATACAAAGTAGTGTGGAACGAATCGCGGTGACAGGTCTGAAAGTACAATCACAGAGGAGCAAAATGTTGTTTCTGGGAAAGATTGAAAACCGCACTTAACGTCACGGGATTTCTGTAGTCCAATATGGTGAAACCGTCAGGTACCTATGTTACGAATCAGGCTGACAACCATAAACGAGCGAAATTAGGCAATATGAATACGTAATATTAACAGGCGGTTGGCGATAGTATCAAAATGCACTACATCAGTCGCTGTTAGAGTATTACTTTTCAACGCAATAGTGGTTTCTGCCATCTTATTTACGGCGAGAGTTTATGAGCCCTCAGAAGCGGTCCTTCAGCAACTAATCCACTTGCAAAAAAGCCTCATCTGGACAAACAACAGACGGAAAGAAGGTGAGACACATATTTATTGTGGAAAGATTATCGCTCAACGGATAAAAGGTACTCCGGGGATAACAGGAACATTTCCCCGACACTACTATATACTCTCAAAACGGCTGGCGATTTGGGATTAACTGCATTAACACTGTCGATAAGAATTCAGACCGTGAAGAATGCGACGCAATGGCTGATAAGTCACTTCGATGTATATAAACATGCATGGATAATATGGAAAATGGGGCAAAATGTTGTACAAGAGATGCCACATATCTCCCCAATAAATGGCAAAGGGATTATGGGCGTGGAAATAAACAGATTATCACGGAAGACAACAACAATACATGAAGTCTTGGGGCGATGGATAAGTCCAGAGCCGGATCAACTTAGGCAAATCAAAGAGTACACACAGACCCATTTGCCGCAATTAATAGAGAAAACTAGTGGCAGTTAAAAGGGACCATCCATTGGTTTAACAAGCTGATGATCTATAGGATTCGATCTAACCGATATTCTATGTCATGTCTTATTTCAACCAATCAGGAGGCTTTCTGGGGTACCTATAATAGGGCGCGAAACCCCTGGATTCAAGTGGAACGAGCTATAGTGCTATAACCAAGGAAATACGATAGGATCCCGAAAATGAGTATTGGCTCTCTCCAGAAAGGTCGATTGACAAAAATTTTGCTTGGTAAATTCAACACACGCATACTACTTCCCACACCAGAACAAAACTGAGCAGATGGTTGGCGGCTATAGTGTTAACTTCCCCTCGTGTGGAGATCGGAGAGTATATCGGGACTTCACCGGGAGCACAGCTCTTTATATGCCCGTCAGTTCTTCAAGACTATAAGTGGACACTGATACAGCTGTGGTGTAATCGCTCTCAGAAATTCCTTCTGAGATGCGAACACCCACGGGGGGGCCCAGATGACTGACTGTCGGAGGGGGTACTCCGTCCATCCAGTTCTTGGGCCGAGCCAGCATCATGCCGGCTGGACCGGTCACTTCCATCACCTTGGCCGTGACGACTGGGGTGGTCCATCTTGTTTAAGTTCACCTTGTGTACCCAGTCAGCACTGGCGGTTACGCTCTCTTGGTGGACTCTAGGGCGAAAAGTTTAAAGTTGGTAAAATAGGTGGACGGGGTTTAGAACTAGGGTTGCTCCTGGCGGAAATCTTCACGGGAACAGACTGGGTTAAGCTTGAAAAATGTATAGCAAAAAGGCCGGACGAGAATAATCGATCGGCTAGCTTAACCAAAGATAATAAAAGGGGTTATCCAATGTGTAATTCGAAATCCAAATAATACTGCACAATCTTCCACAGTAAGCCAAACCTTCACCACACTTCCAGTAGAACTAAACCGTGTTCCAAACACGGGCGACTTGAGTTGATTATAAGCTTCACGACGACTCCCGGTAAGGGGACTTCCGGTGGGTTACTTTCAACCTTCCCCGGGCAAACCAATAAAAGCTAGAGGGGACCTTGTTAGCCCCTGCAGTGAACCAATGACGACTTGTGTCTTAGAAAGCGAAGGTATACTGATTTTTATCCTTAGATTCAATATAACCTTTTGTGTACCCTACCCAAAATGACCTGGCTGGATGGTTATGTGCCTTACCTGAAATAGGGGGACCAGCTCAACCTGGACCTTTTTTGTGCACTGTACACCCAATAGCCTGACCAGCCTGGATTCCACCTCGACCTGGCCGAGACCTGGCCGCTGACTCCGACTCCCTCTTCGCGGCCGCCCATCTACCTTCGGTGTTCCATCCGGCTACTACAGGGACATAACCTCCCCTGGAGCCTCTCATATGTCCATTTCTTGACCAAACCGCCCCTTGGCCACCTATGGCCACCATCAACGGCCATCCAGCCCCACTTGGTCCAGCCGGCCAACTTCTGGCTAACCTGGCTCTGAGTCTCCGGATCACCTCGTCTAGCCTGGTTCCATGCCTTGTAATGATCTGGCGCTTGCGAGTGCTCCCGAACACCTCCGGCTTCTGTCATCCTGCGTCCGTCGGTGGCCAACCCGGACAGCTAGCTTGGGCCAACATTTCTACCAATCAGGTAAGTGGATTCACTTCTCATCAGTCCGTTAATTCCGGAACCACTTCACCACACAACTAGGGTTACTGGAGGGAAAAACAACTGACATCGACCATAAATTACTTTTACGTCGAACTTCCGATGGTATGTATTGGAAGCTAGGAAAGTCCATCGGGTTTACCGACTCAGCATAGTAGTTTGTAAACCGCATCCTTTACATGGTATAGGGTGGGCACTGGATGAACAAACTTCTTCTGGAAAATACCTGTTCTATTGCGGAAATATTATAAGAAAGTATATCATCGCAAAATCGCGGAGCTATTACCTGTCGTTCTGGAGAAAATGCACCGTAGACGGATACGTGATCAGTGGTGGATACATCTACAGGACCAATCCCCGAAACAGAAATGGACACATCTCCATCTACTGACTGACTACCAAGTGTAGGTTATGTACAGAGCGGTGAGGATGCAACTAAATGCCTGTTACAAACGACGATCGTTGACAACTACACCTTCCCAGTCTTATTTCGGCACGAACTCGGCAAGAACAAATCCAGTTTCGTCATTTCCTCTACAAACAATTAGCTGCAAAAAGCATCAATACAAACAATTTAGAGGAATGTAAAGCCTCATTAGGAAACCTGGCAGGTTTGCCGAGTTTGCTTTTGTTCTTGCTGTTCTTAATTTGTTCCGCCGAACTAGGACAGGAAAATGTGTAGATGTTCGCTTCACGCGGAGTGTGAGAGCACAAGTTCAGATTTTGTGTATATCTTATGGGCGTGTCGAAGCGCTAAAAACGTTTGGATTCGATGGGTGAGTCACCGGCTAGATGGCGAGATTGAGACTGTCAGTTTAGAGAGCATATTGCGTCTAGGCGGCCGCCGTAAATAGGGACCGCAGTGAAGAAGGCAATGATGAATCAATACGGGATATCTGATTTCGAATTTCAAGATCACTTTCAGCGTTTGAGGTGGGGATTCTGCGGAATCGCAATAAGTTGACTATGGTAACTCCGTAACCATATAGTCTATGACGAGATACGAGGAATTATATAATATAATTAGATTTTGTGTGCTTTTTTTGTTTTGTAATTGGATACAGTCAATCCAATTATAACTAGATCCTAGTTGGCAAAAACAGGTACAGAGTGTGATGGAATGGTACATGAACATGATATTAAAGATGTATATTTGCTTAAGACCTTCGTTTCCATACTCTGAAGAAGCACTTTCGTTCAGAGCCATATTTTATCTCAATTTGGTTGGAACCTTTCGTGATGTACGGTTTAACATAACGAAATTAAACACCATATCCTTAATTATACTTGTGATGCAATTCTAGGTTGTTTCTAACACGGAGATCAGTCAGCGTCTGGATTTGTCATACCAACTTCTGGACGGAGAAGTAGACCTGGATCGTTTCACGGTAAGCGGTACGTTAGACATATATGTGAACATTGAAGTTTAGCTAATCATGGTGTACTGAAATTACCGTCAGATTTTGATCAAGAAGACTGCGTATTCACGCTTAATTGTGTGCGCAACGTTTCTAAACGGAGTCGTCGATAAAGCCGCGCACGGTATGGCTAAAAATATTTGCCTGCAAATGGGCGAGTATTTCCAGCTTCAGCACGATATTTGGACTGCTACGGGTGAAAGAAAGGTAGGAACGGATATCGATGCAACTGGCAGGTAGTTCAAGGGTCAGAACGTGGGACGCCGAACACAGATAAAGACTATAGAAAAATAAATTACGGGCGGAATCCTAGTGCAGTTGTTGCAGCCGTCAACAAGCTGTACAATGATCTCGACCTCACTTCGGTGTACCACCGTTACGAGGACAAGACACTCTGCGAGGAGATCGCGCAAGTGGCTATACTGCCTTCGGATGCTGTTACTTTGCCGGTAAGGAAAATCTTCACGCGCAACAAGTATGCTGGAGTGAGAAACGGATGGGCTAGAGGCAGCGTTTGATTAAAGCTACTGACATTATGTCGACCTAATTCCAGAAATAAATGTTGGCTGGCATAAGAACTTTGCTATTGTCTAGTGTTATGTAGAAGTAGCATCTATCGGTATAACGTGAATCCGTAACCATGCTGCTATTTCAAAGAGAACGATAAGGTTCGTCTCAAATTCAACTGATTTTCTGTCTATTGCAAGTACACTGCATGTATAAAACCTGCTTTTGCTGCTAATAGAGAACTAAGATCTAGTTATAATTGGATTGACTGTATCCAATTACAAAACATAAAAGCACACATAATCAATTATAATATATAATTCCTCGCGAGATACAGAAACCACCAGAGGAAAACCTAGCTTTAATTCGGGCTCAAGGACGCGCAACACGAGCGCCGACATTCATATACAAGAGAAGATGGAATGCGATTACAGATTTGTATCCTGTGCATTTTTTACGACACATCCAGTACCGCCTGAAGCAGCGAGTAGATCAAGCAATTCTGTGACGACCCAACTCGACGTGTATTTTCAGCCAAAATTACTCTCACGAATCCAGACATACATAGAAGCTAATAGTAATCAGTCAACATTTTACTACTATTAATA
>MIQA02016583.1:0-35477 GCA_001887855.2 Sclerospora graminicola
CGTCGCCGGATCTTGTTGAACGTATTGGCCGAGACCTTGCCCCGATTGCTAAACTGGTTTTGCCCACCCCGATGAAGGCGGACGAACGACAGGATCAGGAGAAAGGACAAGGCAGAGCCACATGTACGGTCACCTCCGATGCCGGATGGTTTGAGGAACAAGATGATACCGGATCGACCGATCCGGCCGATCAGAATTCGGAAATAGCCGAAGGCGGATCGACCGATCCGGCCGACCCGGACCCCGAATTAGTCGAAGCTGACCAAGTCTGCATTCATGAAGGGGGCGAGCTGTATGTTGAAGGCATGGAGGATCAGATGGCGGTGCTACCTGAGGTAACTCCCTGTCCCCCAGCGGTTACTATTGACGATCTATAAGTGGGAGACCCGGATGTGAACACCCCGGAAGAGATCGGCAGATTGAAGGATATTATATGGAAAAGACGACATCTGCTGATCGGACCAGGAAACGCACTTCCTCCGGCCGCCCATGGGGCGGTATGCGACATTGATGTGGGAAACGCCAAGCCGGTTGCACAAAGATGCCGAAGAGTCGCCCCCCAGTATCGGGAAAAGCTGTCAGAACTTATCAAGGGATTGCTGGCCACCAAGATAATTCAGCCGTCCACCTCGCCCTGGGCTTCGCCCATTGTAATTATTATCAAGAAGAATGGGGTGGATATAAGGTTGTGTATTGACTACCGGCTGGTGAACCGGCTGACTAAGCTGATGGTTTACCCGATGCCGTTGATAAATGATTTGCTGGAGGACTTGGATAAAGTTTTGTGGTATTGCTCATTGGACATGGCCAGCGGATTCTGGGTGGTCTCTATGACCGATCGTGCACGGGAGATCTCTGCGTTCGTGACGCCCTTCGGGTTGTTCGAGTGGAACCGGATGCCGTTCGGTCTGAAGAATGCCCCGCAGATCTACCAACGGCTGATAGATAACGCGTTGTATAGACACTTCAAGATCAAGGCGGATCAAGATCCTGCTCTGGTCGGTGACGTGTTTGCCGAAGGTGACCCGGACCCCGACCCAAAACCTTCAGTATTGGGGCGGCCGTCTTACATTGATGACATTCTTGTGACGGCTACTACTTGGGATTTACTATGTGACAAAATGGAAAAGTTGATGATTACGTGTGAAAATCTTTCGATCAGTGTAGTTAAGAGTTTCTGGGGAAAGACTAAGGTGACCTATTTGGGTCTTCAGGTTTCGATTGCCGGATTGGAAGCTAATCCGAAGGATTTGGAGTCCTTGAGTAATCTGCCTTTCCCGCGATATCTAAAGGCTATGCAATCTTTTTTGGGCAGCCTGAATTACTACAGTCGGTTCATTGAGGATTTCGCGGTCTATGCTGCGGTTTTGTATGAATTACGGGAGGGGATTACCACAAGCTGAGAGAGCAGGATAGGCAAGTGGAAGCGCAAGCCGAGCCAGCAATATCAGCCAATGGGATGCCGCCCAGGTCAAATATTTCCACCAATGAGATGCCGCCCTTGTCAACTATTTCGGCCAATGAGATGCCGCCCTTGTCTAATGAGATGCCGCCCTTGTGGACTGTGGAGAAACGAAAAGGAACACCTAAGTGGACGGAAAATAATATATCCATTGGAAGTGTCGACCATAAACACTATTGACCAAGCGTGTAACACGCTGCTTACACTGTAAAATTGCAGGCGAGGAGATGTGCAAATAGGTTAGGAAAAATGTAAAGTTTAACTAGTATTAAATTTAGGTTCAGACAATTTAATTGATTAAATAGTCTTTTAGTTATACATGTCAATATATAACATGCCACAAATGCGCTAACTTCCTGGCGTATCCTTCTTTTCATTCACGCGATCCAAGTAAACCCAGACAGGCAGCCGGCCGCCGAATTCCTGTGCGGCCGGTCCGGATGATCACATGACCCGGGCGATGGTAGCCTTTGGCATGTTGAAAGCAAAGATGGCGACCACACCAGTCCTGAAGCATTTTGATGTTAATAAGGTTCCTGTGGTCATCATCTACGCTAACAAGTGGGCCATCTCAGCTGCCCTTGTGCAGAATCATGACGGAGTGTACTGTCCTGTGACATTCACCAGCCGGACTCTGAAGGCTAATGAAGTTAACTATGGGCTAGTGGATAAAGAAGTTTTGGCCTTATTACGGATCCTAGATGTGTGCTATACTATGCTGGTGTCTCGGCCCATCAAGGTACTTTCTAGACGGTCGACCCTGTCATGGCTTCTGACGGCAAATGGAATTGACGGCCGGCTGGGTAGATGGGCCGCTCTGCTGTCTCAGTGGTCTCTCGAAGTAATCAAGTGTACTAAAGGAGAAGAGGAGATACTGGGCACGTTAGCGGCCAGCATTACCCCAAGGGCAGAAGTGGAGGAAGCGCTGATAGCTATAGCGCCTCGGAAGCAGCCGCGACAATCCATCATATTACCACCGCCAACAGTGGGACCCACGGAGGAACTAATGGTTCTGAGTTTTGACGGGTCGGCAAGTGTAAAGAAGGGAGTAGGGCCTATAGTGCTATTTTGTGGAAGTTGCCCGAGTGGAAAGTGATCACTGCTGCTTCAGATTTCACGCCTGGCATAACTGTGAACGAAGCAGAGTACCGAGGACTTTTACTTTGCCTAGATCTGCGGACGCAGGGGCGGATCATCATATGTGGTGATTCCAATCTGGTGATCCGGCAAATCACGCGAGAGATAGATTGCAAGGCGCCCCGGCTGAGACTGCTGAACGATCGGGTTATGTCCGCCCTGCGGAAATGGCCAGAACATGAACTGTTACATGTTAAACGGGACTGGAATAAGAGTGCAGATCACTTGGCTACGCTAGCCATGCGTGACCAAGTCGGTGTAACGGTTTCCGATCCAGGTTTGTTATCGGATTTGGCAGAGATCAATCGGCTGCCCGAACTTATCCATCCGGCCAACACGGAGGAGGTAACCCGGGTGAACGCCGTCACCCGGTCGCAAAAGCGCCGTTCTTCAGCCGCTGGCTCAACATCCTTGGAAGCAATGAGCGAGGGAATAGTGCAACAGTTACGAGCAGAGCGGATTCTCCAAGCGCAGGACGAAGAGGAGTGGATAGTGGATCTCAAAGCATACCTGAAAGGGGAAATGGATAAACTGAGCGCCGAACAAGCTAAAGAATGCTTTAAACTAGCCCCGGACTACGAAGTGGATGAAAACGGGTTGTTGTTTTTCTACCGAGTCGCTGACCAGCCCGAAATTGAGAGGGATAAATCCGCTCGGCTGGTCGTACCTACCACCCTACAGACCGGATATCCTCCATCACTATCCCGTGAGTCTGAAAGGAGGACATCAAGGCATTGGCCGATCATATCATAAAATCAAGGCGCATTTCCACTGGCGGGGCATCTACCGCAGCGTACAAGCTTATCTGAAAAGCTGTCCGGATTGTGAAACGGGGAAGGGCCGGCCGACCATTAGAGGGCGGTCGCCTGGGAATATACAGGCCACCTATCCTTTTCAAGTCATCGCGATGGACCATATCCCATCCTTACCTAAATCTCGAAATGGGTACACAGAGCTGCTGATCTGGACGGATTTGTTTACCGGACTGGTCATAGCAAAGGCCAGTTCCACACGTACCGCTCAGCAGGTTGCTCAAAGTTACGAGGAATGTGTGTTCAGGCGTTTCGGAGCGAGCGAGGTCATCCGGCATGATAGGGAGCCTGGATTTATGGCGGACGTATTCCGAGCCTTCAACAAGATTCTGGGACAAAAACAGAGCGCGACCATGGCCTACCGCCCGCAAGCGAACGGGAAGGCCGAAAGGATGGTCCAAACTCTTACCCGAGCTCTCAAGATGTATGTGGTGGAGGCGGATCAGTGCGACTGGGACGAATACGCGGAGAGACTTGTTTTCGCCATCAATTCGTCGTACGATCGGGTAAGGGGCGACACCCCTTTCTATTTAGCTTATGGATGGGATCCCCGATCCACTTTGGAAGCTGCCATACCAATAGGGTGCACCAGAAGCCGGGACAGAGACGCCCGTCGCTGGAGGATGGGAGTGCAACGTCACTATTCACTGGCGCGGGAACAGGTAAACGAACGCCTCCGACAAGCAATCAAGGACCGCGCCGATCAGAATAACGACCGAGCCAGAGAACACGGTATAGAGCCAGGTTCCCAGGTATGGCTGTATCTGGATCGGGTCAAGGAGGGCTATGCACGGAAGTTAGCTCATATGTGGCATGGCCCTTTCCGAGTAGCGGAACTGGTCGGGGATCATGCGGTCAAGCTGGTTACGGCAGGCACGGATTAAAACGTTTTCCCGATAGTGCATGTGTCCAAGTTGAAGTTGGTTAAACACTTCCCGGACCGCCCGAATACGCACCTGACGGTGGAGAGCGGCCGGTTCGACTTTGACGAAGCCCTGCTGCCAGAGGATAGCTGGGACAAGCCGCTAGATCCGGATGAGTACGAAGTAGAGGAGATTTTGGATGTTCGGAATGGACGGAAAACCCGGTTTGGGCGGATCCATAGAGAGTTTCTCGTGCAGTGGAAAAATTGCGAAGAACGGTCGTGGGTGGATGAGCTGGATCTAAATTGTGGAGCCTTAATGAGAGAGTTCGATCGCCGACGAGCGAGCCGAAACCGCTTCGGAGTCATGCAGACCCACGAAGAAGGTGAGGCGGAGCCAGAAAATTAGGCCATCCGGCTGCCGGGCAGCAGGCACGGCCGGATTAATTGACACTAATCAGCCAATCAACCGGCGGATGGAAATTAGTCTGGTCAGGAATGGGCCAATCAGGTGTTGGAGTAATCTTAGAGTCAGTATGGTGCCGGATGGAAGACTTTGGGGAATTAGCAGGAGTGGTGAAGCTGGATGGGTGTTTCGGATTAGAAGGATGGACAAGTGGTTTCGATGTGGAAAACGGAAAGAAAGATGTATTATCGAGGCAAATGGCCATAAATGGATGAAAAAGTGAAAATAGTTAAAGCCAAAAAATAAGACTGGCCTCGTAAATCATCCCTGGCGAGTTCGGCAGAACTTGTTTCGGAGTCGGGACAAGCGGAGGCCAGGATAGCGATCGGGGTCCTGCCGGTACTGGTTGCGCCACGGATCTTGTTGGTCGATTTCAGCAAGCGAAGCTTGGAGGTGGTGGCACGACCCAATCCTGGACACCAAGTCCCACTTTCGGCCGGATGACCGCTTTTCTCCACCCGGCGGGTAGCCAGATGTAGCATGATAGGGTGGAGAAAAATGTCCAAGTCGCAGTGGCCGAGCCGGATGCCGGCGACGACGAGGGTGCAAACCTTTGTCTAGCCCTCCGCCGCCCGGTTCCGACGCTGCTTACGGTCCGCTCGGTATCGGGCCAGAGCGGGAAACTTACGTTCGGCGGCAGCAGAGATGAAGAGATGATGGGTAGACTCCCAGATGGCTTGTCCATGCCGGGAGAGATACTCCTTACAGGCTTCACGAAGATCAGCGAACCAGCCGACATGGAGTTGGCCCATTCCAGGCATGTCTGTCGCCAGTACGTTCCATGGTTTGAGTTGAGGGATCGTATTCAGCGGTTCGATCGCGACAAGATCAGGACGCCATTCAGTGACCTTAGGTGTCGCGGGTGCCGGTGGAAATATCCACAACGGCTGGCGAGACAAAGCCCGGGCGACGAAGGCGCCGGTGAGGTCTGTGATACACAAGCCCCCCAATTGCCCCTTAAATTAAGGGAGAGCCGCAGTCAGTTCGGAAGCCGTCATGACTTTCCGGCGGGGAATCCAAAAACGGGGGAGACTCCTCGGAGGACTCCTTAGACTCGTTCTCATCCAATACAAAAATGTCCGGGGAGGGTGACCCCTCGTAGCCCTCGGCGGCGGCCTCATCGCCGTCATGTCTGGCAGGTCGGGCGCCCCCTCCCCATCTGGAGAAGCGGTGGATGGGCCTTGAGGGTCGTGGGGAGAGATTCCGAGGAGAACCGAAGTAGACGAAGCCCGAGACGAGGATCTCGTAGCACGGTCACGAAGGGGCGATTTCCCGGAAGCCAGCGAGCCGGACGGGGCCGGAGTCGAAGTGGGGTTGGAACCCGGTCTATTGTCTCCACGAACGTTTGCCGTGCTCGCCGGCGCGGCAGACTGTTTAAGCCGTTTAGTCGCCGCGAGGGGATGGAGTGACGCAATCCGGCTGGACAGACGTTTTTTCCTGCATACCGGAGGATCCTCGGAGAACGATGGGGAAGCCGCCTGCTCGCCAGCTGGCACCGGTGGAGGGATAGGGTCTCGGGAAGTATCCCAGATTCGCGGACGTGTGGCCAGTCCCGTGCTAACGGTTATCGATTCTGGGGCGGACGCCCCTGCTCCGGATGTTCGGACGCCCGCGGCAGAATCAGCAGCCAACGAGAGAGATGGCGGGATGCCCGCAGCAGAAGTATCCAACAGGAGAGGTGGCGGAGCGGGAGTGGTCGGATCGGGACCCCGCGGACAAGCTAAATCGAGGAGGTGCCTAATGACCTCCCGGATGGGAGCAGAGCCCTTCATCAGACGATCCACCGTGGAACCCACCGCGATCAGTCGGGCTCGACTCGCCTTTATAGAGGACAAACAGTCCGTGCGGCGCTGCGCAAAGTTGGAAACCACCTGTCGGGCTCTATCCACGTTCGATTGGGCCTCGGCGTTCGCGTCTTCGAGCTCTCGGACTCGACGTTGAAGCCCGGACGGCGCGGAGGCCGACCGATACAACGCTTTCTGATACTTCCCCATTTTTTTGCAAGCCGGATTCGGTGATATTCCAGATTGCTGAAGTTCACTTGCGAACTCTCCAATCGCTGGGAGAGGAGGATGTACCTCTCGTAGTGCTCCGTCACATCGCATGAGGCCTGAAAAGACTCGAGCATCAAGATACGATAGCACATGACATTCTGTTCTGAGAACGCATACAGGGTGAGTGGATTGGGAGATGGTTCTGAACAAACGAGGATGCACTTACTTTGGGACTTCACGGCGGCCGTCGCTTTCTGGTACAAGATGCGCAACGAGTCAATGGAGTCCGACAGCTGTTTTAGCGATCCCTCTCTTGAATGAGATCAGCCTTCTCACTTTCCAGCCGGCTGATGTGGCTCTGGAATTGGAGGTCAGCCAGTATCTCCCGGACCCGGGCTTCATCTGCCTGCTGATCATCCAGCCGTACGATCAGAGACAACTCAGTGTTCGCCTCCTCCAGGCTAGCTACCTGAGCGGTCAGGGAAGCGATTTGAGCTTTCAGGGTAGCCACATCGGTCTGCCCTGGACGACGCTCTAGGCCAGCAGAGCGGGCGCTTAAGCAGCCTACCGGTGGCCTCGTAGGCGTCGGGGAGTGTCCCGACAAAGGGTCAGTGTGGGTGTCTTCATGGCCAGACATAGGACAACGGAGGGGTCGAAGTGTGAAAGATGTAGTGAGCTCGTGCCTCAACCGTTGTGTGCGACAAGACTCAGGGGCGGCTGTGGTGAAGTGACTTAGAAATTAACGGACTAATGGGAAGCGAACGCACCCACCTAATTGGTGGAAATGTCGTCCCTAGCTGGATGCCCGGATCGGCCGACAAGGAATGTAATCTGGCGGCCGTTGGATGTATCTACTAGCGGGCCTGGAATCGGGCCAGATGGGTATGGTCGAGACGTGGGTAGTTGGGCTAGCGGACCAGGCGAACCGGATCACCTCGGACAGTGGACAACCGAAGGGCGGATTGGTCGGAAGGTATGGGCGAAGGATCCTGAAAGGGGTTGAGTTTCTTAGAGGACGGAGGAGGCACCAGGGTCGGACGTGGGGCTGTCAAGGAAGTGCGAGCGCCAGCGGTCGAGTTAGCTTAGGTGGATGGCCATCCGGCCAATCCGGCTAGGTTCGATGTACCGGCTGGGATGGTACCAGCTGGTTTTGGTGTACCGGCCGGGTTGTTACCAGCTGGGGTTGGTGTACCGTCCGGGTTGGTACAGCTGGGGTTGGTGTATCGGCCGGGTTGGTACAGCTGGAGTTGGTGTAGGTGTACCGGCCGCGCCGGGCCACTTCAGGTAAGACACATAACCGTCCAGCCGGGCTATTTGGGGTAGGTTACACAAAAGGGAGCATTGGACGTAGGGATAAAAATCAGTATACGTCTCGCTTTCTTAGACACAAGTCGCTTTCATTGGTTCACAGCGGAGGGCTATCAAGGTCCCCTCTTGTTGCTATTGGTTTGCCCGGGGAAGGTTAAAGTAACCCACCGGAAGTCCCCTGACCGGGAGTTGCGGCGTTGCGTATAGTCGCCTCATGTCGCCCGTGTTTTGAACACGGTTATATCAAGTATAGGAAAGTGTGGTAACGTTTTGGCCTACTGTGGAAGATTGTGGAGTTATATTTGGATTCCCCTTTACGTACACGTTTGTATTTACCTCTTTATTGTCATTGGTTTGGCTGGACGATCGATTATTCTCGGTCCAGCCGTCGCAGTATACAAACTTCAAGTATATTGCCAATCGAGCTCCCCGATGAAGATTTCCACCCAGGAGCTACCCCTAGTCCTAACCCTCGTCTCCTTATTCAACGGACTTTAAACTTTTCGCCCTAGGGTCTATCAAGAGAGCGCCACCGCCAGTGCTGACGGGTATACAAGGTGAGCTTTTAACATGGATCATCCAAGTCATCACGACCAAGGTGATGGATGTGACCGATCCAGCCGGCCGGATGCCGGATCGGATCATGATTTGGATGGACGGAATACCCCTCCGATAGTCAGCCATCTGGGTGTTCGCATCTCAGGAAGAATTTCTGAGAGCGACTACACCACACTTACAAGGCTATGCATTTTTCTATTGACAGGAGCACGACCACCGGAATCATTTCTGAAGGTTTTGGTAATACCACTGCGTAAGAAAGGCGATTCCACAAACGCGCTAGATTACAGGCCTATTTCGTTACTTCAAACCAGTTACCAAATTTTTGCGAAAATCTTAGCGATCCGGCTAGAAAAGGTGTTAGGGACACTCATAGGAGATACTCAACAAGGATTTGTCCTGGAACGCTGAATGGACAAAGCAGTGGCAGTGATGATGGCGATTATTACAAATTTGGATATTGAACCGAAAGATTGTATCGAATGTCCAGGAATATTGTTCCTGGATTTTTCTAAAGCTTATGATACGGTAGACCGTACATATTTTTACTGCGTTTTATACCTATTGGTTTTCGGTTGGACTTTATTCAACTAGTGATAAATTTAAACGAGAGAACAACTGTGGAGTTTGTAGTGAATAAACAAATCTCAGATCCGCTCAAGTGATATCTGGTATCCGTCAAGGCTGTCATTTAGCTCCGCTATTATTTATAATTGTGGTGGAGCCTTTAGCCCTAGCCTTACTCCAAGACAACCAAATCCGTGGTATTCATGTCGGGAACAAAGGACAAGTCTGGAAACGCAAATTTTCATCCTTTGTGGACGATCAACTACAAGGCGTCTTATACAAAGTAGTGTGGAACGAATCGCGGTGACAGGTCTGAAAGTACAATCACAGAGGAGCAAAATGTTGTTTCTGGGAAAGATTGAAAACCGCACTTAACGTCACGGGATTTCTGTAGTCCAATATGGTGAAACCGTCAGGTACCTATGTTACGAATCAGGCTGACAACCATAAACGAGCGAAATTAGGCAATATGAATACGTAATATTAACAGGCGGTTGGCGATAGTATCAAAATGCACTACATCAGTCGCTGTTAGAGTATTACTTTTCAACGCAATAGTGGTTTCTGCCATCTTATTTACGGCGAGAGTTTATGAGCCCTCAGAAGCGGTCCTTCAGCAACTAATCCACTTGCAAAAAAGCCTCATCTGGACAAACAACAGACGGAAAGAAGGTGAGACACATATTTATTGTGGAAAGATTATCGCTCAACGGATAAAAGGTACTCCGGGGATAACAGGAACATTTCCCCGACACTACTATATACTCTCAAAACGGCTGGCGATTTGGGATTAACTGCATTAACACTGTCGATAAGAATTCAGACCGTGAAGAATGCGACGCAATGGCTGATAAGTCACTTCGATGTATATAAACATGCATGGATAATATGGAAAATGGGGCAAAATGTTGTACAAGAGATGCCACATATCTCCCCAATAAATGGCAAAGGGATTATGGGCGTGGAAATAAACAGATTATCACGGAAGACAACAACAATACATGAAGTCTTGGGGCGATGGATAAGTCCAGAGCCGGATCAACTTAGGCAAATCAAAGAGTACACACAGACCCATTTGCCGCAATTAATAGAGAAAACTAGTGGCAGTTAAAAGGGACCATCCATTGGTTTAACAAGCTGATGATCTATAGGATTCGATCTAACCGATATTCTATGTCATGTCTTATTTCAACCAATCAGGAGGCTTTCTGGGGTACCTATAATAGGGCGCGAAACCCCTGGATTCAAGTGGAACGAGCTATAGTGCTATAACCAAGGAAATACGATAGGATCCCGAAAATGAGTATTGGCTCTCTCCAGAAAGGTCGATTGACAAAAATTTTGCTTGGTAAATTCAACACACGCATACTACTTCCCACACCAGAACAAAACTGAGCAGATGGTTGGCGGCTATAGTGTTAACTTCCCCTCGTGTGGAGATCGGAGAGTATATCGGGACTTCACCGGGAGCACAGCTCTTTATATGCCCGTCAGTTCTTCAAGACTATAAGTGGACACTGATACAGCTGTGGTGTAATCGCTCTCAGAAATTCCTTCTGAGATGCGAACACCCACGGGGGGGCCCAGATGACTGACTGTCGGAGGGGGTACTCCGTCCATCCAGTTCTTGGGCCGAGCCAGCATCATGCCGGCTGGACCGGTCACTTCCATCACCTTGGCCGTGACGACTGGGGTGGTCCATCTTGTTTAAGTTCACCTTGTGTACCCAGTCAGCACTGGCGGTTACGCTCTCTTGGTGGACTCTAGGGCGAAAAGTTTAAAGTTGGTAAAATAGGTGGACGGGGTTTAGAACTAGGGTTGCTCCTGGGCGGAAATCTTCACCGGGGAACAGACTGGGGTTATGCTTGAAAATTGTATACCGCAAAGGCCGGACCGAGAATAATCGATCGGCTAGCTTAACCAAAGATAATAAAAGGGGTTATCCAATGTGTAATTCGAAATCCAAATAATACTGCACAATCTTCCACAGTAAGCCAAACCTTCACCACACTTCCAGTAGAACTAAACCGTGTTCCAAACACGGGCGACTTGAGTTGATTATAAGCTTCACGACGACTCCCGGTAAGGGGACTTCCGGTGGGTTACTTTCAACCTTCCCCGGGCAAACCAATAAAAGCTAGAGGGGACCTTGTTAGCCCCTGCAGTGAACCAATGACGACTTGTGTCTTAGAAAGCGAAGGTATACTGATTTTTATCCTTAGATTCAATATAACCTTTTGTGTACCCTACCCAAAATGACCTGGCTGGATGGTTATGTGCCTTACCTGAAATAGGGGGACCAGCTCAACCTGGACCTTTTTTGTGCACTGTACACCCAATAGCCTGACCAGCCTGGATTCCACCTCGACCTGGCCGAGACCTGGCCGCTGACTCCGACTCCCTCTTCGCGGCCGCCCATCTACCTTCGGTGTTCCATCCGGCTACTACAGGGACATAACCTCCCCTGGAGCCTCTCATATGTCCATTTCTTGACCAAACCGCCCCTTGGCCACCTATGGCCACCATCAACGGCCATCCAGCCCCACTTGGTCCAGCCGGCCAACTTCTGGCTAACCTGGCTCTGAGTCTCCGGATCACCTCGTCTAGCCTGGTTCCATGCCTTGTAATGATCTGGCGCTTGCGAGTGCTCCCGAACACCTCCGGCTTCTGTCATCCTGCGTCCGTCGGTGGCCAACCCGGACAGCTAGCTTGGGCCAACATTTCTACCAATCAGGTAAGTGGATTCACTTCTCATCAGTCCGTTAATTCCGGAACCACTTCACCACACAACTAGGGTTACTGGAGGGAAAAACAACTGACATCGACCATAAATTACTTTTACGTCGAACTTCCGATGGTATGTATTGGAAGCTAGGAAAGTCCATCGGGTTTACCGACTCAGCATAGTAGTTTGTAAACCGCATCCTTTACATGGTATAGGGTGGGCACTGGATGAACAAACTTCTTCTGGAAAATACCTGTTCTATTGCGGAAATATTATAAGAAAGTATATCATCGCAAAATCGCGGAGCTATTACCTGTCGTTCTGGAGAAAATGCACCGTAGACGGATACGTGATCAGTGGTGGATACATCTACAGGACCAATCCCCGAAACAGAAATGGACACATCTCCATCTACTGACTGACTACCAAGTGTAGGTTATGTACAGAGCGGTGAGGATGCAACTAAATGCCTGTTACAAACGACGATCGTTGACAACTACACCTTCCCAGTCTTATTTCGGCACGAACTCGGCAAGAACAAATCCAGTTTCGTCATTTCCTCTACAAACAATTAGCTGCAAAAAGCATCAATACAAACAATTTAGAGGAATGTAAAGCCTCATTAGGAAACCTGGCAGGTTTGCCGAGTTTGCTTTTGTTCTTGCTGTTCTTAATTTGTTCCGCCGAACTAGGACAGGAAAATGTGTAGATGTTCGCTTCACGCGGAGTGTGAGAGCACAAGTTCAGATTTTGTGTATATCTTATGGGCGTGTCGAAGCGCTAAAAACGTTTGGATTCGATGGGTGAGTCACCGGCTAGATGGCGAGATTGAGACTGTCAGTTTAGAGAGCATATTGCGTCTAGGCGGCCGCCGTAAATAGGGACCGCAGTGAAGAAGGCAATGATGAATCAATACGGGATATCTGATTTCGAATTTCAAGATCACTTTCAGCGTTTGAGGTGGGGATTCTGCGGAATCGCAATAAGTTGACTATGGTAACTCCGTAACCATATAGTCTATGACGAGATACGAGGAATTATATAATATAATTAGATTTTGTGTGCTTTTTTTGTTTTGTAATTGGATACAGTCAATCCAATTATAACTAGATCCTAGTTGGCAAAAACAGGTACAGAGTGTGATGGAATGGTACATGAACATGATATTAAAGATGTATATTTGCTTAAGACCTTCGTTTCCATACTCTGAAGAAGCACTTTCGTTCAGAGCCATATTTTATCTCAATTTGGTTGGAACCTTTCGTGATGTACGGTTTAACATAACGAAATTAAACACCATATCCTTAATTATACTTGTGATGCAATTCTAGGTTGTTTCTAACACGGAGATCAGTCAGCGTCTGGATTTGTCATACCAACTTCTGGACGGAGAAGTAGACCTGGATCGTTTCACGGTAAGCGGTACGTTAGACATATATGTGAACATTGAAGTTTAGCTAATCATGGTGTACTGAAATTACCGTCAGATTTTGATCAAGAAGACTGCGTATTCACGCTTAATTGTGTGCGCAACGTTTCTAAACGGAGTCGTCGATAAAGCCGCGCACGGTATGGCTAAAAATATTTGCCTGCAAATGGGCGAGTATTTCCAGCTTCAGCACGATATTTGGACTGCTACGGGTGAAAGAAAGGTAGGAACGGATATCGATGCAACTGGCAGGTAGTTCAAGGGTCAGAACGTGGGACGCCGAACACAGATAAAGACTATAGAAAAATAAATTACGGGCGGAATCCTAGTGCAGTTGTTGCAGCCGTCAACAAGCTGTACAATGATCTCGACCTCACTTCGGTGTACCACCGTTACGAGGACAAGACACTCTGCGAGGAGATCGCGCAAGTGGCTATACTGCCTTCGGATGCTGTTACTTTGCCGGTAAGGAAAATCTTCACGCGCAACAAGTATGCTGGAGTGAGAAACGGATGGGCTAGAGGCAGCGTTTGATTAAAGCTACTGACATTATGTCGACCTAATTCCAGAAATAAATGTTGGCTGGCATAAGAACTTTGCTATTGTCTAGTGTTATGTAGAAGTAGCATCTATCGGTATAACGTGAATCCGTAACCATGCTGCTATTTCAAAGAGAACGATAAGGTTCGTCTCAAATTCAACTGATTTTCTGTCTATTGCAAGTACACTGCATGTATAAAACCTGCTTTTGCTGCTAATAGAGAACTAAGATCTAGTTATAATTGGATTGACTGTATCCAATTACAAAACATAAAAGCACACATAATCAATTATAATATATAATTCCTCGCGAGATACAGAAACCACCAGAGGAAAACCTAGCTTTAATTCGGGCTCAAGGACGCGCAACACGAGCGCCGACATTCATATACAAGAGAAGATGGAATGCGATTACAGATTTGTATCCTGTGCATTTTTTACGACACATCCAGTACCGCCTGAAGCAGCGAGTAGATCAAGCAATTCTGTGACGACCCAACTCGACGTGTATTTTCAGCCAAAATTACTCTCACGAATCCAGACATACATAGAAGCTAATAGTAATCAGTCAACATTTTACTACTATTAATAACTACTACTCGTCTACACTCCTGGCCAAAAATAAAGTACGACCCCCCATTTTTTCCCACGTTTTGCTGTAATATCTCAGCGACTATTAGGAGTTATAGTAGATCTTTTATATTACTGAATAGGGGGCATGTGTAATTAACCTGGTTTTTGCAGTTTGTAGGGGGTCTCCCATTCAAAAGACGAAATCGGGTACCTGGCCAAAATAAAACACACCCTCACCCATACAAAAATCAAGATTAAATGTGTACTTTTGATTCAATAATGAATATTGTTCCCACGCGACTCGAGGACTTCAATGCATCGTTTTGGCATTTAGTTAACGAGAGTGCGCAAAGTATCTAATTCGATAGCGACCCCTCAGACAAAATAGATGAAGTGAGATAAGAGCACGCAAACAAAAGCAGTAGGAGCAAGTCCTTTCGTAGTTTGTAACCACTCGCTAGTAGTACTCGGCCTTTCTTTCACTGGAACTGAACGCAAGTGACTCGTACCAAAAGAGTCGTGGTGATCCGTCAAATCCATGGAGCTGTTACCAAAAGTAAGTGACTTTCTCGCTGCGAACGCTGGTACAAGTTTTTTTGACGATTTCCGTGTAAGACTCTTTCTCTCTTACTTTAATCCAGCAGTGGAAGACGTCTCGACGCTAAAAGTGATGACAGCGCGGAAATGCCAAAACTTGTCGTCCTGTTCCACTTCACCCCGATCTATCAAACTCCAAGCAAGCAAACAATTCCTCGTTCAGTGAGTACTGTGTTTACTACGTCGTCGCTGGCACCTCAAGCAAAAATTTCTTCTGAAGAAAGCGCACGACAGAAGAAGCAAAACTATCAGCTCGGGCCAAAACGAGCAGTAGATTTCTCAATCGTCGAAAGTTTGAAAAGCAGGTTGCGAAAGAGAATGAATCACTTGCAAAGCGAATAGAATGGAACAAAACTCGTCCGATTCATCAATTAAAGGTCTAGAAGCGAGGAAAGGGGCTATATGTCTTTACAAAGATGCCAAACATCAGAAAGCATAAAAAATACAGGAATGAACCTCAATAAAAGTGACAACGATGATGACGTCGTGGTCGACGCGGTGCTCGCGTCGATGCCAACGATATTGTCAGCCTACCTCAAAAAGTCAAGCCGAACGTCATCATTGACAGGTTCTTTGTACTACGCTGAATTGTGTGCAAGCAATGAACGTCGCTTTCAAGAGCCAGCTCGAATGAGTAAGGAAGTTTTTTGTCGGCTTCTCGAAGAACTGGAGTCGACGCATTGTGTAAAAAGCTCTCGCTGGGTGGGCAGCGGGGAAAACTACTGATTACGCTGTACATACTTTCCGGAAAAAGCAATCGAGATGCTCAAGAGCGCTGGCAGCACAGCGGCGACACGATCACAAGAGTCCTGTACGAAATCGTTATTGCTATTCTACATCGACAAGATAAGTACATTGTGCCGCACGGGCCAACGCATCTCGATCCCAAGTTCATGCCCTATTTTTCCTCCTGCATTGGTGCACTTGACGGTACGCATATAAAGTTCAAGCCCAAGGAAATTGATCCGAGAACATATCGAAATCGAAAGGGAGAGATAACCCAAAATGTGCTCAATTTCGATTTATCTTTCTCTTACGTGCTTGCTGGATGGGAAGGGTCAGCGCACGACGGACGGGTGCTTCGCGACGCGTGGACGAAAGGGCTAAAGTGCGGGCAAGATCATTTTTTCCGGGCGATGCCGGATACGCTCTCAGTGAAAAGGTGCTGACCCCATATCGGGGTGTACGTTATCATTTAAAAGAATGGAAATCGGGCAAGTTGCGGTCCCATAATGCAAAAGAGTTATAATGTTTGAGGCACTCGTCGCTACGGAATGTTGTTGAGCGAGCGTTTGATGTGGCCAAGAAACGGTTCGGGATTTTGGCGTCGATTCCCGAATATTCGCTGGATATGCAGACGAACTTACTGCTCTGCTGTTTTATTTTACACAACTACATCCTTCACCACCGAAACGAACACGACGAAATCTTTGCTGAAGCCTGCTTGACAGAGACCGTCGATCAGATTTCATCTGATGAAAAAGACGATGACAAGGCATCAAGAATGCGTGACGAAAAGGCTTTTAAAATGTGGTTGGATTACACGGTATTCTTGTCTGAGCACTAGGATTCGGGGCAGCTCATAATAAAATGGAATTGTTGATACGCCGATGTGTTACATTCTGGCTAGTGCCAACCATGGACACGATTCCACGTCTTCGAGTATTCAAGTACGTCAGATCGAATTTGACTTTGATAAACTTGTCGTTACTATTGTGGACGGCGCACTCAAGCCATCGGCCATTCTTCTGACGAAATCTTTTGGCGCAAAACATGTCGTGGAACCTCATTGCACGTACGTTTTCTTCGATAGTTAACGACAAAAACATAGAGCGAGAATTAACCTTGTGCCCTGCGTTTATGAAGGACAGGTTTCCTGTTCTCCGGGATAACTTTTTAACGCCAGATCTCGCACTAAAGGCGATTTTAGTGGAATCGGTCCCTGCGCGACACGCCTCCTTTCAAAATTAGTTGGACTTGAGCTCCAATGACCGCGAACTTGCTGTCCTTCATGCATTTGTTGCAGTTTGTGATGACCTCTTGCCCCGTAGCCCTCTTCCTGATTCGTTCGTGGCTTCATTACATGAAATGCATTGTGTTTTTGTCCATCTTGCTACATGTGATCTTTTTTACTTCCCTACAGAAGTCGACGCTGTGGTCTGCGCCAAAAAAATGACGCTAATAGGACGCATTATCCCTGTTTCAATGGAGCTTCTGGTCATTACGGCCACATATTCCGAGACCGTTCGACGTCCGAATCCCGATGTTTTTCCTACTACCGCTGTTGAATCCAAGCAACGACAAAATATGGCGCAGTTTGCTCACGCTATGCGCTTTGTTTTGCTTTTCACGGCTGCCCGCAGTGACAACTCGATACTTTGTCGCTTGGTGCATCAAGTGTGTCAATTGTTTGGAAATAGTCCACGTCTTCCTTCAGTGCTCGTTGATCTCGTTCGAGATCTCGTGGTTTTATCTCCATCAATTAAACGATTGTTTGTACGAAATCAAGGGATCAAGCTCCTTTGGCGAGCTGTTCATCATGAAATTGAAGAAAAGGATGCTGAAGTTGACTCAAATTCACAACGAAAGTCAATTTCTCTATCGTCTACATCGTTAGCCTTATGTGTCGTCGTTCTCAATGCGCTTCGAAGCAAAGGAAAGCGTAAAGTCCCGTTTTTGAGCTTAGGAAAGAATTCGCAGACCATGTCCCACAACACATTGCCACTTGGAACAACGAGTCGAACTTGTTTAAGATCAACAGCATTTGCCTATCGTCATCCCAGTTTCTCGACGGTGCAAACGAGTCTGAGTACACACTTGAAGGAAGGAGCTTTTGTTGTTCCAAATGTATGGAAAGCTGACACAAGGCTCGCGACAACCAAGTTCTGTTCATGTAGACGACGACAGGGTGCAGCTAGTGAGGAACACTTCCTTTGTGCTCGTAAGCCATCAGTAAAAGGCAGCACGTCCGCACTTTTGCTGCAACTTTTGCTACGTCTTTTGTACCACAAATCGACGTTTAATTGTTGGGATCGGGACGTTGCGCTCTTAATTCGTATGCACTCACTGCATCGAGATTTGTTTGATCAAATTGTGAGCATTGTCCGTCGGCAAGCTGACACTCAAGACGGGAATGAACAAAACGCACTTTGCTGTGAGTTACAAGTGGCAATCGCTTGTGTCTCGACACCTTACCAGCTCGAATGAAAGCGACGGTATCACATGAGTACAAGCTTTGGCCAGAAAAAGTATTTACAGTTTATTCGATTGTTAAAGACAACGCTTCGACAACTGAATGAGCGAGTGCAATCCAGTGACGACGACACAGAATTGCGAGATGGTGGAAATGAAAATGTGGTGGAGCCGATTTCCAAATCCATGACAGAAGTCCTGGGTGGAATCCGGATACCCACTGGCCCGGACGACCAACTATCGGAGGGGGTACTCAGTTGACCCTGATCGCCATCAGAATCAGATGAATCACAATTATGATGACTGATCTGATCCTCCCGGTCATCTGGCCGGTCGTCATGCGCGTCAGGATCTATGTTCAACTTCATCTCATCTTGTGTACCCGTTGATCGGGGGTGGTTACACTCACTCAGGTGGACTCGGTGACGAAAACGATGATCTTGATCAGGTCGGAGGGGATGACCTTCTCGAGAAGGGGGGTGTCCTCGGGTGGAAATCTTCACCGGAGAACGGGTTGGGGTCGATACTTAATCAGTATCTAAGCACTGATCGGGAAAGTTCGTCCGATCAGGCCAGCCAATGAGAGAGAGATAATACGAAACCAAGAAAACGCGATCAAACCACGATCTTCCACAGTAATCCACAAACGTTATCTCCACAAAAACCTTTTCCAATATTATTGACGTGTTCCAAACACGTGTGCGTTGAGGGTGAGGTTCGATCACCTAAACAAACCCGTCGGGGGTCTTCCGGTAAGCCAAAATGCGTCTAAGCGCGTCTTAACCGGGAATAAGTTGAGCAAGAGGGGACTAGTTAACCCTGTGTTCCCAATGACCGCGACACGTGGCGGAGCGACTCTTTGCTTAGGGGAAAAATCAAAACCTGTTATTATATATGCAATGTCCTATACCTAGTGTACCATACACCAACTCATGTGCCTGATTTATACTTCGACCCTGTTCACTTCGTCGCACGGTTGCATAGCACCACCTTACCCATCCTGGCTGCACCTTCAAGCTGATCTGTACCACTTCTGCCCTGATCACGGCCGGACTTCTATAACGATCTGTACCATCCCGATCTTTCGATGAACAACTTGGTAAACGCTTGAGATCTGCCCTTCGGACACTTGTTCACTTCATATCCAGCCCGACTTAACTGAGAACTTCACCTGCCTTTGCGTCTGGACGCCGGTTTGAGGCTGATCAGCCCCGATCATGATCGGCATAGCGATCAGCCGAGTGATCGGGCAGTGATCAGGGCGATCAGCCCTAGATCACTTCGGAAACTCTCTGGATCACCATCACAACGACTTTGTTCGCCCACTCAGCCATACACCTGACCTCCATCCCCTGTCGGGGTAACCATATCACACCGATTTCAGCCGATCGGGCCTGATCGGGCCTTCTCACGTCATCCCTGGACAAATCCATCGGTCATCATCACTTGCCTTGACTTGACATCACTCGCACGACTCGCCATTCCACATGCCCCATTCCATTCCACATCTGATCTTCGTATTTTGGGGCATAATCGGTTGACTTGGCCGATCGGGCCAAAACTTCGTATCAAATCACCTTCAACATCTGCACTGTCCATAGTTCGACCCGATAACTGTCTCTGACGTGCCACGTCACCGTTGCTGCGGTATCTTAACTTGTCTCTGCCGATCTTGTCGTACATCCACGTGAACTCCACTTAATAAATGTTATCCCGATCGCGATCGTGATCTTCGCTGTTCCATTAGTATCTGTGTAGTAACTGTGCTTGGCTCATTCCTTCATATCACGAGCATCCGTTGTCCACTACCTTTTCGTCGTATGCTCGATCAGCCTGTCCCACCCATCGACTGTCTCTCGTTGATGGGTGTTCCATCGTCACCAATCAACGGCCATGTGTGGTCCACCTCATTCTCAACATTTTTCCAGATCGCTTTACCACAAAAACCGAGAAGAAGCTCGAGTGAACGAGGAACAGTATCTAAATGCGTTCGTGCAAGTGTTTCGTCGCATTCCGAGAGCTTTTTTGGATGAATGGATTGTTTTCTCCCTCAAAGAAATCCTCCATACAATCAAGGAAGTAAGCAACGTGATAAAATAAGGGTTTGAGAAACAGCAGCACAAACAGCACTATGTTCAGTGCCTATCCCCTCTTTTCCGCCTCTTGACAGTGGTGTTAAAACGCACGAGTGATCCTGACCTCCAGACGATGCTTGCGTATGTTTTGGGTGATTGTTCCGCAATGCTGTTGCTTGTACGCTTTGTACTGTCGGGAACTTCTTTGCTCGTCGTCCTGACGACATGCGAGCTTCTTGGGATTCAAATGCATACTCTTGACTATTTGACTGCTTTTGTAAACTTGAATGTATCGTTGCGAATGCAGAATCATGGGGATCGCAAGGATAAAGTGGCTAGGGAAGAAGCACCTTTGAATGAAGACGCAGAAGTAATCGAGCATCTGAAAGGGGAACTGCTGATCCGGTTAGTAGGTCCTCGTATGGCCATTGAAGACGCCGAGGCGACCGATCAAAGTCTTTGGGACTTGATACATGAATTCATGGGTCAAGGCAAGAAAACCACCTCGAGTCCAGCGCCAATGCTAAGCATACTGCTATCGTTCCACTCCACGTCGACGCTTCCGCTTATCCTGACAAGCACTTCACGCGAGCATTTTCTCGTGGAAGAAGCGTTTGTCCTTTTACAACAAGCATTATATTCGGCTCAGGTTGCCAATTTTCCAATAGACTATACCTTTGGTATTGCCAACCATCTTCGTCTGATCGAACTATACAGCGATCGTATGATCATGAATGAAGCTATCGAAGAACAGGACATGATGTGTCGACTAGTGGAGCTCAATCTCCAATGTTTGATCGTTCTTGCGAGTCAACGTTCTTTAATTCCCGCGATTCAAGATGCCTTTGATCATGTTTGTGTTCTATCAATGATCGTAAAGCGACTTGAACCATGTCACCGTCCACTTCCGAGCGAACAAAACTCTAGAACTTCCTTGGAAGCACTTTTCAATGTTCCAGCACTCAACTTCCCTCGACCACCAAGCAGAGATAGCTCCAAAGATGTTGAGAGCAACAAAAAGGCCCACACCTACATCGTTCAGGACCCACGCCTTCATGTTCATGCCCTACTGTTCGTGATGACGTATGTTCTAGTTGACCCGACTCTTGAGATCGATGAACACTGTGTCCACGCATGTCTGTGCCTGGTCAGACGGAAAGCAACACTCCAAATGAGTTGATTTGGACGTTGCAACAGCATTTAGCGACTATGAACATGGATCAGCGACACTTTGAAATGCTAGCGGTCGAAATGCAGCCTTTTGTACCGATTTCTCGGTTTTCCGCTATTCGGCGTCTGTCCAACAGCTCGTAGGTACTGCGTCTCGATGTTTTCCCGTCCTTCAACGTCGTCTTCGTGATGACGCTGGATGTGTCATGTTCATTCCATTGGGCACCGAGAAGGACGACATGCACGAGTGTGGTGAAGTGCTCCAGAAGTTAACGGACTAATGATGATGGATGCCCGCACCGGATTGGCTGAAATGTTACCCTAAGCCGGATGCCCAGACCGGCCAGGGATAAGATGTAAGTTGGGACTGCCAGGCACCCTTGTAGGCGGTCGGGCGGTGTCTGGCTGGAAACCAAGTCGGCGGACCTGACAAGGGGCGAGGATAGTCGGATAAGCGGGCTGAGCAGACGGAAGGACTATGGAGGTTTGACGGCCGAGGCGCGGATGGCGGACGGCCAAGATGGCAGATTGTTCGTAAGGATGGAGAGAAGGGAGCCTGAGAGAAGAGTATTGTTCTAGTGGAAAGAGTATGCACCGGGATCGTAGGAGAGACTGCCAAGGGATTGCTAGCGTCAGCGGCCGAGAGGCGCGGATGGGTGGCTATCCGGCCGAGCCGGTCGGGTACAATGTACCATTCGGACTGGTACCACATGGGTTCAGTGTACCGTCCGGGTTGGTACCATTTGGGGTTGGAGTACCGGCCGTACCGGTACACAGAATCGGAGTTAGCCGGGTTGCGTGGGTAAGGTACATGACTGGTCAGACGTGTTATTTGAGGTAGGTTACACAAAGGGAGTATTGGACATAGGATAAATCAGTATACGTTTCGCTTTCTTAGACACAAGTCGCTTTTATTGGTTCACGGCAGAGGGCTAACAAGGTCCCCTCTTGCTGTTATTGGTTTGCCCGGGGAAGGTTAAGTTAACCCACCGGAAGTCCCCTGACCGGGAGTCGCGGCGACTTCGTATACTCACCTCAAGTCGCCCGTGTTTTGAACACGGTATCAAGTATTGGGAAGTGGTGACATTTGGCCTTCTGTGGATACACATTTGGATTCGCCCTTCATTGTTATTGGTTTAGCTGGCCGATCGATTATTCTCGGTCCAGCCGGTACTATACAAACTTCAAGTGTCCTATTGGTTTAGCTGGCCGATCGACTATTCTCGGCCCAGCCGGCACTATACAAAGTTCAAGTATATTACCCAACGAGCTCCCCGGTGACGATTTCCGCCCAGGAGCTACCCCTAGTCCTACACTTCATCTCCCTATTGGACGGATTTACACTTTTCGCCCTAGGGTCCATCAAGAGAGCTAACCACCCAGTACTGACGGGTACACAAGGTGAGCTTTTAACATGCAACATTCGAGCAGTCGCGATCAAGCGGATGGAAGCGACCGATCCAGCCGGCCTCAAGCCGGATCGGATCATGACTCGGATGGACGGAGTACCCCCTCCGGTAGTCAGTCGTCTGGGACCCCCGTGGGTGTTCGCGTCTCAGGAAGATTTTCTGAGAGCGACTACACCACAATGGTGCGCGTGCCCGGATCTCTTGGTGACCCTGGATATCACCGCGAGTCCCTAGCGGGCGAAAGACCTAAACCTGTCAAATTTGTTGACGATGTTGTGTCGGGTGCATTGGGGGAAGGCATATCGCCCCCAATGCTACTGAAGATGGAAGGATGCGATGGTCGCCTCGGATTGGGGGAGTTCGAGGTTGACATTAAAGAAGAAGTTACTCCCCTAGAGGCTCCGCCGGGGGCGGATTATGGTACTACCTACGGCAGTGCCGGCCGCTACACGGATGGAGCCGGATCGGACTATGGTGCAAGTCGCCATAGTCCGAGGAAGGATCATGGTTCCGACCATGATCCTAACGAACGAATGCATATTTTGGATATAAAAGAAAAGATAAAGGAAGAAAAAGCGGAAGTCGGATACGACCGGAGTGGGAAGCCGGCCGGATCGGGACCAAGTCGCGATCTGGCCCCCCTACCCCTAAAGAAACCGGATTGGCAGGAATTGGATTATCCGACCTACAAAGACAAACCGCGATTCGAAGAGGAAGAAGAGAAGCAGGACGGCCTATCGACGGATATCGACTTGGAGCGTGCTTTCCATCTTCACGAGTTGGGGCAATTCTTGCGGACGGATAAGGTACTAAAAATAACACGGCCGAAGATCATAGGCGGATTGAAAGGTCCCGTCTCTCCCCCAACTCTCTCAGACGGCCACGTGTCCCTCATTAGAGGACTATTCGACCAACTCAAACAAGCCGGCATCAACACCGGCGTGTTTGATCCGAACGAGTTGTTTGATCTGAAGATGGACAAGTTGAAGGAGGCGTCCAGCGCCCTGCACGACCACTTGGTACCGCTAGTGGGTTGCTCGCCGCCGTCGAAAAAGATGACAGCTACGACTGGAGTGGCGCCGTCCACGCCGCCGGCGACAAGCAAACCGGCCGGTATACACTCAGGCTCTTCGCAGTACGAGTCTGCCCCTTCGGAAGCGGACTCATCTGATTCATCGGTGGGTATCACCCGCATGACGCTTGGCCCAAGGGGAGCAGCGCGTGTGGCGACAGCCATGAGACTTGGAGGACGTGAGGATCCGGGTACGCCCGAGCGGAAGAACGCCGGCCAGTACAGCGTACAGGCCTGGCGGACAGCGGCGGCGGATCCAGAACCAAAGGAGGAAGACGAAGACGCGGACGGGCGAATTAAGAAGGAACGCCAATCTGGCAGCCCGGCTGCCCCTCAAGCCGCCCCTCAAGTCGCCCCTCAAGCCGCCCCTCAAGTCGCTCCTCAGGTCTGCTCCTCAGGTGCCGGATCACCTGCAAAACATGTTCTCGGCGATGATGGAGCGATACTTGGAAGAGCAACGTCGGCTGAGCGCCAGCCGCGGCAGTCCGAAGTCACCGGACCAGCCCGCTCGTCGTGGGACACAGGCCCCCGAACCAGTCCAGTACTATGCGAGGGAGCCGAGTGATGAAGACATGGAGTCGGTGCAGTCCAAGCAAAGTGAACCCCATGCCGCCCCGCCGAGCCGTCAGACAGGTCGCCGGACCGGACGTCGGCCAACGAACAGGAAGCTGTCTCTCAGCGACGTGGATATGGAATCCGTCAGGTCGGCCAAGTACCATTACGATCCGGATGACCTGGATCTGGGGATGTCCCGCCGAGCCCATATGGCCTCGGCCCAAGCGTTTGACGCGGATTCGGGAGCGATCACGAGGGTGCGAATGTCGGCCACGTCCGAGCTGAAAGACTTCACCGGACGCGACGCGGACGAGGACCAGGCCCGAGGATGGTTGAGCAAGACGAAGTCGGCATTTCTCAGAGACCGGACGTCGGACTATGAGAAATGCCTGATCTTCGGGGATTTGATGAAGGGACCAGCGAAACACTGGATCCAACAGCTCAGCCGGGAAACCCGAGGAAATTGGAGGGGATTGGCCGGTGCGTTCGAGGAGCAATACTGCGGAGCTGGAATGTCAGCGGCGCGACAATATTTCCACACCAAGAAGCGACCGGATGAGACCCCCCTGGAGTATCTCCATCGCTTAAATGTCGCTGGCATGAGAGCGGATATTCCCGTTAAAGAAGATACCAGCCGGTCGGAAGCTGCCCGCGAACACGTGGAACTTTTCATCAGCACGTTGGACGATCGGGAGCTGGCAAACCAGCTGGCGTTAATGCGGGTGAAGAATACGACGGAGCTGGAAGTGACGTTGCGCACGTACCTAAGGGCGAAGAAACAAGGCCCCAAGGCAGCAGTTGGAACCGGCCGTTTCAAGTCCCGATTTAACGCGGATCAAGGAGGCCGGCCGCCATCTACCAGGACGGCCCGAGCCGTCCGCATGGTCGCCCGAGAGTCAGACGCGACCAGCTCGGAAGAGGAGTATCAGCGATCTGGGGGCGAGTCTGAGGAGGAACAGTATCGGTACCTTTTCTCGGCAGAAGCCAGTCAGCCGTCCAGGCTGCCAGCTGATTCCGGTCAGTCGAAGAGTTTTCCGGCTCGAGCTGACCAGGATTACCCTAAGCGCAAGTGCACCCACTGTGGGTCCATCAAGCATGACGACCGGAGCTGCTGGAAGCGGCTGACGTGCAAGAAGTGCGAGAGGAAGGGACACCCGGCGGAACACTGTCTGTTCACGTGTAAGGCTTGCGGGGAGGTGCATGAGGCGGGACTGTGTCCAATGGAAGAATTCTACAACCTGTTGAAGAAGTGGTACGTCCCGACCAAGCATGCTGGAATGTGCCGCCCGGAGCGGAAAAGATGTTAAACTAGATCGCTCGCCAGGTTGGAATCTGGTTCGAGCCGAGCGGTCTAGTGTTAGTATCTATGCATATGTCGGTAAAGAGGATAATCAAGAAGCAAAGCAAAAGATAACCGACAATACATGTAAGTTTGACGATTACGTCACCCGGTCCCCGGCCGGTACGCCTGACCCCTTCCTGGTGAGCAGTATACGGACGGATGAGTATTCCCGGGCTGAAGTGCGAATGGAATTGAACTTGTTACCTGCCGAGTCGCGAGGTTATTGGAAGTATCACTCGCCGGATAAATGGTTCAAGCAGGCCAAGGCGGATGGAAAAATCAATAACCAGAAAGCTACCATGTTGTTCGATTCTGGCGCAGAAGTGTCTATCGTAGACACCACCTTTGCTCGTAAGGTGGGGTGTGAGATAGACGAGACGAAGCGGCAAGAATGTATAGGCATTGGAGAAAGTTCGTACATGACCCAAGGAAGGACAAGAGTCAAGATTACGTTAGCTGGGTCACTGGTATATTACTTTACCGCCTGGGTAGGCAAGCTGGCCGGGCAGGATGCAATTTTGGGCATGGATTTTATGGTCCCGGCCGGTATACGGCTGGACTTATCGCATGGAACATTGACGTTGCCGGACGAGGTACAGATCCAGCTGGCCGGCCGGTGGCCCTTATATGGCGCCTACGTCCAGTTCCTCAAGCTAGGTCAGTTTGTAACGGTGCCAGTGGGAAAGGCGGTGGAAGTAATGTTACGACCGCGCGACCGGCGGAGTAAGTTATGGCTGACAAGGGGCGAGTGCTGGGTACCATCCGTGGTTAAAGGGAGTGGTCACCTCAACTTCATAAGCGTGACCAACATCTCTGAAAAAACCCTCACCTTGCATGAAGATGTGATTATTGGGATGTGGCTGGCCGAGGATAAAGTGCCCCGCCGGCCGGGCTATGTCACTGTTGGCTCAAGACGCTATATCGAGTGGCAAAACCTGGCTTTTCAGGCAACCACCGATCTGGTCAGCGAAGAGGAAGAAGTAGAAGAGGACCAGACTCCGATGGTGGATAAACCCGAGTACCGGACCCCTTCTAAAATATTGACGCGGAGCCGGCCGTCGCCGGATCCGGCTGAACGTATTGACCGAAGCTACGCCCCGATCGCGGAACTGGTTTTGCCCACTCAGAGGGAGACGGACGAACGACAGAGTCGGGAGAAAGGACCAAGCAGAGTTGCATATACGGTCAGCCCCGATGACGGTTGTGACGACCGAAGTGAAACCGAAGTGAAAGCGGATCGGCCCAGCCGGCCGAGCAGAATTCGGAAAGTATCCGAAGGCGGATCGGCCCAGCCGGCCGAGCAGAATCCCGAAGCGGCCGAAGCCGATCAAGTCTGCATTCATGAAGGGGGCGAACTATATGTTGAAGGCATGGAAGAACAGATGGCGGTGCTAACGGAAGTGACCCCCTGCCCCCAGCAGTCACTATCGACGATCTACAAGTGGGAGACCCGGATGTGAACACCCCGGAGGAGATCAGCAGATTGAAGGATATTATATGGAAAAGACGACATCTGTTGATCGGACCAGGGAACGCACTTCCTCCGGCCGCCCATGGGGCGGTTTGTGATATCGATGTGGGAGGTGCCAAGCCGGTAGCACAGAGATGCCGAAGAGTCGCCCCCCAATATAGGGAAAAGCTGTCAGAGCTTATCAAGGGTTTGCTGGCCACCAAGATAATTCAGCCGTCCACCTCGCCATGGGCTTCGCCCATTGTAATTATCATTAAGAAAAATGGGGTGGATATAAGGTTGTGCATCGATTACCGGCTGGTGAACCGGCTGACTAAGCTGATGATTTATCCGATGCCGCTGATAAACGACCTGCTGGAGGACCTGGATAAAGTTTTGTGGGATTGCTCACTGGACATGGCCAGCGGATTCTGGATGGTCTCTATGACCGATCGTGCACGGGAGATCTCTGCATTCGTGACGCCTTTCGGGTTGTTCGAGTGGAACCGGATGCCGTTCGGTCTGAAGAATGCTCCACAGATTTATCAACGGCTGATAGATAACGCGCTGTACGGACACTTCAAGATCAAGGCAGATCAAGATCCGGCTCTGGTCGGGGATGTGTTCGCCGAAGGTGACCCGGACCCCGACCCAAAACCTTCAGTTTTGGGGCGGCGGTCTTACATTGATGACATTCTCGTTACGGCAACTACCTGGGATTTATTGTGTGACAAAGTGGAGAAACTGATGATTACATGTGAAAAGTGGAATCTGTCGATTAGTGTGGTTAAGAGCTTCTGGGGAAAGACTAAGGTAACCTATCTGGGTCATCAAGTGTCGATTGCCGGATTGGAGGCTAACCCGAAGGATTTGGAATCCTTGAGTAATCTGCCTTTCCCGCGATCCCTAAAGGCTATGCAATCCTTTTTGGGGAGCCTGAATTATTACAGTCGGTTCATCGAGGATTTTGCAGTCTATGCGGCGGTCTTGTATGAGTTGCGGGAGGTGGATTACCATAAGCTGAGAGAGCAGGATAGGCAAGCGGAGACGCAGGCCGGGCCGGCAATTTCAGCCAATGAGGAAGCGCCCTTTTCGGTTATTTCAGCCAATAGGGAAGCGCCCTTTTCGGGTAGTTCAGCCAATGAGGAAGCGCCCTCGTCAGGTATTTCAGCCAATGAGGAAGCGCCCTTTTCAGATAGTCCAGCCAATGAGGAAACGCCCTTTTCAGGTAGTCCAGCCAATGGGGAAGCGCCCTTGTCTGCCCAGACAAGCGACCGGCCGCCGAACCCCGACGCGGCCGGCCCGGACGATCACATGACCCGAGCGATGGTGGCCTTCGGCATGCTAAAGGCGAAGATGGCGACCACACCGGTCCTGAAACATTTCGATGTTAATAAGACTCCGGTGGTCATCATCTACGCTAACAAGTGGGCCATCTCGGCCGCCCTCGTGCAAGATCATGATGGAGTGTACTGTCCCGTGACCTGCACCAGCCGGACCCTGAAAGTTAATGAAGTTAATTACGGACTGGTGGATAAAGAAGTTCTGGCTCTATTACGGATCTTAGATGTGTGTTATACGATGCTGGTCTCTCGACCTATCAAAGTACTATCCAGACGGTCGACCCTATCATGGCTCCTGACGGCGAATGGAATTGACGGCCGGCTGGGAAGATGGGCGGCCCTGCTGTCTCAGTGGTCCCTCGAAGTGATTAAGTGTACTAAAGGGGAAGAGGAAATACTGGGCACACTGGCTGCCAGCATTACCCCCAGGGCAGAAGTGGAGGAAGCACTGATAGCGATCGCACCACGGAAGCAGCCTCGACAAACTATTGTATTGCCGCCGCCAACAGTGGGACCCACGGAGGAACTAATGGTTTTGAGTTTCGATGGGTCGGCGAGTGTAAAGAAAGGGGTCGGAGCCTATAGTGCCATTGTGTGGAAGCTGCCCGAATGGAAGCGATCGCGGCCGCCTCGGATTTCACGCCTGGCATCACGGTAAACGAAGCGGAGTATAGAGGACTACTACTGTCCCTAGATCTGTTGGCTGGCCGGACACAGGGGCGGATCATCATATGCGGTGATTCCAACCTAGTGATCCGGCAAATCACCGGAGAAATAGATTGCAAGGCGCCGCGGCTGAGACTGCTAAATGATCGAGTTATGTCCGCCCTGCGGAGATGGCCGGAGCACGAATTGCTACACGTCAAACGAGACTGGAATAAGAGCGCGGATCACTTGGCCACGCTGGCCATGCGCGACAACGTGGGGGTAACGATTTCCGATCCGGCTCTGTTATCAGACCTGACGGAGATCAACCGGTTGCCCGAGATCATCCATCCAGCCAACACGGACGAAACAATCCGGGTGAACGCCGTCACCCGATCGCAGAAGCGTCGTTCTTCAGCCGATGGCCCATTATCCCCAGAAACAATGACCGAGGGGATAGTTCAACAGTTGCGAGCAGAGCGGATTCTCCAAGCGCAGAACGAGGAAGCGTGGATAGTGGATCTCAAGGCGTACCTTAACGGAGAAGTGAATAAACTGACCGCCGAACAAGCTAAGGAATGTTTCAAGTTGGCCCCGGATTACGAGTGGACGAAAACGGGCTACTGTTCTTCTACCGAGACGCCGACCAGCCGGAGATCGAGAGAGATAGATCAGCTCGGCTAGTCATACCCGCTACTCTACAGCCGGATATTCTCCATCACTACCATGTGAGCTTGGAAGGGGGGCATCAGGGCATCAGCCGGACATATCACAAGGTCAAAACACATTTCCACTGGCAGGGGCTTTACCGTAGCGTTCAGGCCTACGTGGGGAGCTGTCCAGATTGCGAAACCGGGAAAGGCCGGCCGACCATCAGAGGACGGTCGCCTGGAAACATACAGGCCACTTATCCTTTTCAAGTTATCGCGATGGACCATATCCCGTCCTTACCCAAATCTCGAAATGGGTATACAGAGCTGCTGATCTGGACGGATTTGTTTACCGGGCTGGTTATAGCAAAGGCCAGCTCCACCCGTACCGCCCAACAGGTTGCGCAAAGTTACGAAGAATGTGTGTTCAGGCGTTTCGGGGCGAGCGAGGTCATCCGGCACGATAGGGAGCCCGGATTTATGGCAGACGTATTCCGAGCTTTCAATAAGATCCTAGGACAGAAGCAGAGCGCCACTATGGCTTACCGCCCGCAGGCGAATGGAAAGGCCGAAAGGATGGTCCAGACCCTAACCAGAGCCCTCAAGATGTACGTGGTGGAGGCGGATCAATGCGACTGGGATGAATATGCCGAGAGACTGGTTTTCGCTCTCAACTCGTCGTACGACCGGGTAAGGGGCGACACCCCTTTTTATCTGGCTTACGGATGGGATCCCCGATCCACTTTGGAAGCCGCCATACCAATAGGGTGCACCAGAAGCCGGGACAGAGACGCTCGCCGCTGGAGAATGGGAGTGCAGCGCCACTACTCACTGGCGAGGGAACAAGTAAACGAACGTCTCCGACAAGCAATCAAGGATCGCGCCGACCAAAACAACGACCGCGCCGGAGAACACGGCATCGAGCCCGGCTCCCGGGTGTGGCTGTATCTGGATCGGGTCAAGGAAGGCTATGCACGGAAGCTGGCGCATATGTGGCATGGCCCCTTCCGAGTGGCAGAACTGGTCGGGGATCATGCAGTTAAGCTGGTCACGGCCGGTACGGAATACAGCGTTTTCCCGATAGTACATGTCTCCAAGTTGAAGTTGGCGAAGCACTTCCCGGACCGCCCGAATATACGCCTTGCGGGGGAAAGCGACCGGTTAGATTTCGATGAAGCTCTGCTGCCGGAGGACAGTTGGGACAAGCCGTTAGACCCGGACGAGTACGAGGTAGAAGAAATTTTGGACGTCCGGAACGGACGGAAAACCCGGTTTGGGCGGATCCACAGGGAGTTTCTCGTGCAGTGGAAAAATTGCGAGGAGCAGTCGTGGGTGGACGAGCTAGACTTAAATTGCGGAGCTTTAATGAGAGAGTTCGACCGCCGGCGGACTAGCCGGAATCGCTTCGGGGTCATGCAGACCCACGAAGAAGGTGGGACAGAGAACTAGTCCGCCCGGCCCCAGGGCAACAGGCACGGCCGGACCAGATAACACCACTCAGCCGAGTAATCGGTAGATGGAGCTAGTCGGGTCCGATCGGCCTTTTTCGGAGTTATCTTCGAATCAGTATGGTGCCGGATGGAGTGGTTTTCCGGAGTTGTCTTCGATTCAGTATGGTGCCGGATGGAATGGTTTTCCGGAGTTGTCTTCGATTCAGTATGGTGCCGGATGGAGTGGTTGTCTGCGATTCAGTATGGTGCCGGATGGGAGAAGTCAGACGAAGAAGATGAGCAAGCGGTTACTTACGTAAAAAATGGAAAGAAAAGTGTATTATCGAGGTTAACAGCCAGTAACGAATAAAAAAGACGATGTATGCAAGGCTAGCCTCGTGGGACACCCTTGACGAAGCTCAGCGAAACTTGTTCCGGAGTCGGGGTACGCGGAGGCCAGGGTGACGATCGGGATCCTGCCGAAACTGGTTGCGCCACGGATCTTGTTGGTCGAGCACATCGAGCGAAGCTTGGAGAGTGGGAACCTGACACTTACCCAAACCTGGATACCAAGTCCCGCCTTCGGCCGAGATCCCGCTCTTCTCCACGCGGCGGTTGGCCAGATGTAGCATGATCGGGTGGAGGAAAATGTCCAAGTCGCAGTGGCCGCGTTGGATTCCATCGACCACGAAGTTGCAGACCTTAGCCCAGCCCTCAGTCGCGCGGTTGCGACGGTTCTTGCGGTCGGTCCGGTACTTGGCTAGCTCGGGAGATTCGCGCCCGGCGGCAACGGAAATGCAAAGGTGATGAGTCGACTCCCAGATGGATTGTCCATGCCGGGAGAGGTACTCCTTGCAGACTTTCCGCAACTCCGCGAACCAGCCGGCATGGGGCAGGCCGATGTCCGGCATCTCTGTCGCCAGTATGGCCCAAGGTTCCCGGGACAAAATTGCGTTCAGCGGCTCAATCGCCACTAGCTTGGCGTTCCAGTCCTTGGCCTTGGGCACAGCGAGGGCCGGCGGGAATATCCACAACGGCGGACGAGTCAACGACTTGATGACCAAGGCTCCAGTGAGGTCCTGGATACGCAGGCCTTCCAACTGCGCCTTTGACCAAGGGACCGCCGCGGCCAGTTCGAGGGCCGTCATGACCTTCCGGCGGGGAATCCACAACGGAGGAGACTCCTCCGAGGATTCCTTGGACTCGTTCTCGTCGAAGGCGAAGGGGTCTGGGGAAGGCAATTCCTCGAGGTCCTCAGTGGTAGCCTCGTCAGAATCCAGCCCCGATAGGCCAGACGCTTCTCCTCCATCAGGAGAGGCGGTGGATGGACCTTGGGGATCATGAGGGGAGACGCTAAGGAGAGCCGGAGTAGTCGGAGCCTTCGACGAAGATCTGGCAGCGCGAGAACGACGGGGGAATTTTCCCGAAGCCGGTGAAGCCGGGATCGAAGTGGGTCTAGGACTCGGCCCGCTCTCCCCATGGACTAGGGCCGCGCTCACCGGCGCGGCGGACCGTTTGGGCCGTTTGGCTGCCACGGGGCCTTGAAGCGACGCAACCCGACTGGATCGACGCTTGCCTTTGTGCCCAGGCGGATCTTCAGTGGACAAGGGAGAAGCCGCCTGCTGGTTGACTGGCGCTAGCGGCGGGTTAGGGTCCTGGGAAGTATTCCAAATCCGTAGGCGAGAAACTTTTCCCGTATCACCGGTCGCTGGACCGGGGGCGGGAGTTCCCGCGTCAGATGTCTGAACGGCCGCGGCGGAATTAGCAGCTGACGGAAGAAGGGGCGTGGCGGAAGCGGCCTGACCAGGGTCTCGCGGACAGGCCAAGTCAAGGAGGTGCCTGATAGCCTCCCGGATGGGAGCAGGACCCTTCATGAGACCTCTCACCCGGGACGCCGAAGCTGCTAGACGAGCCCGATCTTCCTTGAGAGAAGAAAAGCAATCCGCACGCTCCTCCGCAAGCCGAGTGAACGCCTCCCGGGCGTCACTCACACCCGATTGGGTTTCAGCGTATGCGGCCTCAAGCTCCCGGACCCGGCGCTTAAGGTCGGCCGATGCATCGGCCGACTGATATAGCGCCTTCTGGTACTTGGTCAGCTTCTTGGCGAGACGGATCCGGCGAAACTCCAGCTTGCCCAGTTCCTGCTGCGCACCTTCCAACCGTTTGGAGAGCTTGATATAGCTGTCGTAGCGCGTCGTCAACTCACGCGCGGTCTGGAAAGACTCGATCATCAAGACACGGAGGTTCATGACGTTTTGGTCTAAGAGCATACACGGAGTGAATGAGTGGGGAGGCGAACCAGAGCAGGCGGAAGATACTTACTTTGGATTTTCAAGGCAGCTATGACTTTCTGGTTTTGGACACGCTGTGAGTCCGACTGTTTTCGGAGGCGATCTCTCGCTTGGATAAGGTCGGCGTTCTCACTTTCCAGCTGGCCAATTCGGTCGCGAGACTGAAAAGTCGCCAGGACTTCCCGGACCCGGGATTCGTCTGCTTGCTGGCTAGCCAGCCGGGCGGTCGCAGCTAAATCGGTGTTCGCTTGCTCTAGACTGGCTACGCGAGCGCTCAACGCAGCGACTTGAGCTTGCAGAGCGGCCAGGTCAGGTTGCCCGGGGCGATGCTCTGGGCCGGCCTGATGAGCATCCGGTCCTACGGCCGATAGCTGGGTATTGACCGGGGAGTGGCCCGGCACAGGAGCAATGGGGGCGTTGTTACGATCAGACATAGAGGCGTGGAAAATCGAAGTGTGGGAAATGTGATGAGCGCGTGCCTCAACCGTTGTGCGGCTGCGACAAGGCTCAGGGGCGGCTGTGGTGAAGTGCTCCAGAAGTTAACGGACTAATGATGATGGATGCCCGCACCGGATTGGCTGAAATGTTACTCTAAGCCGGATGCCCAGACCGGCCAGGAATAAGATGCAATTTGGGACTGCCAGGCACCCTTGTAGGCGGTCGGGCGGTGCCTGGCTGGAAATCAAGTCGGCGGACCTGACAAGGGGCGAGGATAGTCGGATAAGCGAGCTGAGCAGACAGAAGGACTATGGAGGTTGGACGGCCGAGGCGCGGATGGCGGACGGCCAAGATGGCGGACTGTTCGTAAGGATGGAGTGGAAGGAGCCCGGAAGAAGAGGATTGTTCTAGTGGAAAGAGTATGCACCGGGATCGTAGGAAGGGCTGCCAAGGGACTGCTCGCGTCAGCGGCCGAGGGGCGCGGATGGGTGGCTATCCGGCCGAGCCTCCCGGGTACAATGTACCATTCGGACTGGTACCATATGGGTTCGGTGTACCGGCCGGGCTGGTACACAAAGTCGGAGTTAGCCGGGTTGCGTTGGGTAAGGTACATGACTGATCAGACGTGTTATTTGAGGTAGGTTACACAAAGGGAGTATTGGACATAGGATAAATCAGTATACGTTTCGCTTTCTTAGACACAAGTCGCTTTTATTGGTTCACGGCAGAGGGCTAACAAGGTCCCCTCTTGCTGTTATTGGTTTGCCGGGGAAGGTTAAGTTAACCCACCGGAAGTCCCCTGACCGGGAGTCGCGGCGACTTCGTATACTCACCTCAAGTCGCCCGTGTTTTGAACACGGTATTTAGTATTGGGAAGTGGGGACATTTGGCCTTCTGTGGATACACATTTGGATTCGCCCTTCATTGTTATTGGTTTAGCTGGCCGATCGATTATTCTCGGTCCAGCCGGTACTATACAAACTTCAATTGTCCTATTGGTTTAGCTGGCCGATCGACTATTCTCGGCCCAGCCGGCACTATACAAAGTTCAAGTATATTACCCAACGAGCTCCCCGGTGACGATTTCCGGCCAGGAGCTACCCCTAGTCCTACACTTCATCTCCCTATTGGACGGATTTACACTTTTCGCCCTAGGGTCCATCAAGAGAGTTAACCACCCAGTACTGACGGGTACACAAGGTGAGCTTTTAACATGCAACATTCGAGCAGTCGCGATCAAGCGGATGGAAGCGACCGATCCAGCCGGCCTCAAGCCGGGTCGGATCATGACTCGGATGGACGGAGTACCCCCTCCGGTAGTCAGTCGTCTGGGACCCCCGTGGGTGTTCGCGTCTCAGGAAGATTTTCTGAGAGCGACTACACCA